>SNQJ01S0052106.1:0-27312 GCA_010110895.2 Picea sitchensis | reverse complement strand
AGGGTCAAACTTGGGGAGCCACTTCTCTGGATGTTTGGGTAAGGGATGCTGAGGCCCGGGTACGGCTACTGCATCTTGGTCGAGCCAGGGTCTGGCAGGATTGTTCTGGTTGGACATTAGTGTGGATGGTGTGGAAGGCTGGGAAGAGGAATTGCCTTCGACAGAAGAGTCTTCTCCAGAAGAAGAAGGGGATGATGGAGGTGGTGAGGGTGGTATTCCAGATCCTCCTGCAGCAGGAGTGAGGATTGGATTTGTAGGGTTTAAAGTGAGGTTAGTGTCTCCAATTTGTTCTCTGATATCAGAGAAATCTAATGGTTGGTCCAAAAGTCAATTTGGTTGTCTTAAACGGGCGAAGGCACTATGTGTTCTTAAGAGAGATTGGCAGACAATCTCTTGTACATCACCACCTGTAGGATTTGGGGTTACTGGTTCAACTGTGATCTGTAGATCGTCGTTTGATGTGGTTTTTGTTTGAGGGATGGAGTTGTTGTTTGAATGACTTCTTGTCACTATAGGTGAGCGGTTGGGTAGTGGAGGAGTCTTACGACCGCCTCGTGCCATTAATAACTTTCAGGCCCTCCTTCTAGCGCCATTTGTTGACGGGCAAAATTGACCACTCGTCAACTGGAGGGGTGGATCCGGTCCGGGGTTGTCTAAATAACCCAAGCCATTTGGATTGATCCACTCTAACGGGTTTAGCGGATCCATTGGCCGATATAAGTCCTAGGAAAGTAAAAAAAAACTAAACTAAAGAAACTAACTAAAAGAAAGACAAACAACTGCTGAAAAATATATACAATCTAGAATGTATTTACAGTTTTTCTAACTAATAGAATAATGTTTCTACCTATTAAATATACATTGTATTGATATGATTAAATCTACGTTATCTATACAGTATTTACAGAATACAAATTTTGATCGAAATCTGCAAAATCATATTGTGAATTGTCTTATGACAGCAAAGCTAGTGTTTTTGGATTTTTATAACTTTTATGAAAAAAAAATGAAACAACAACGATCTTAACTAAGCAATGAAAATAGTAATTTGTAATATATATCTATCTAAACTACAGAGAATTCTCATATTAATTAAACTATTAAAATTAAATAGCAAACTAACCTGAAATCGTCATTTCCTACTTGTCCTGTACATAGGCATCTGCATTCACTGTTCGATGAGGTCAACCCACACCGGATTCTCCAATACTTTGCGTAAACATGAAGCAACAATGCTCTTGAATGCTAACAACATAACAGGTAAAGGAGGCAACAACAACAATTTTATATTTTCAAATAATCACATTAAGATAAATCCCTTTGCAAAGATTTGTACATAACTGTTCATTTAACAAAGAAGATTAACCTTCTATTTATTAAATTAAAATAGGATAATTGTTGTAATGTAAAATGAGATACATCAAATATGGACAATATTTAAATCACATCACATCAACCTGTAACAAATTTTGATATCTAAAGTAGTCAATAATTTGATTACAAATTGAAATGCACAAAAACTTGAACAAAAGTATGATAAATTGAAGCTAAAGCCATACAAAAAATCCACTTTCATTCAAGTCTGTATAATCATCAGTCCATAGTCTCTTCTCTCCCAGCAGTGATGGATTGTTTACAAAAAATAATAGGTATATAAAGGCCACAGGATGAAACATTCCTTGTGGAAATCATCAAAACTGTTTGCAAAAAATATGGGAACAATCTCCCAAATTCCTATTTCTAACTAAGACTAACAACCTAATCCAAAACTGTGTAAAAAAAACATGTTCAAAGATGCCACGATCGATCCAATTCCCTTTGAAATTCGTGTGTACCTGTAGATACAAAAAAATACATGCTGTTCAGATTGTGTTCATTTTTAAAATCAACAAAAATTCAAATTTTATGACTAGCTACAGAATCTCACGATTTTGTAGCTAGTTATTATTTACAAACATAATCGTATTGAATCAATTCAATCATAACAGAAATATATGCAATTTATCAAACAAATCCTTTATACTAATTCAAAGAAAACAAAATCGTTTTGAAATCACTTTTGAAACACCATACCTTGGTTTCAGGGATACGATTTGATCAAGCTATTTTTGAGTTAACAATGGCAGTGGACGCCTCTACATTTTTGAACATGACAGAGCCTGTGGTCTTTTGCCTTTTATCATTAGCTTGCATTCTGTCATTTTCCTTGGTTAACATATTTACTCGGTCCTCCAAGGACTTGATTTGGGATTGAAGCAGAGGAACGTCTTTATAATATCGGTCGAGCCATGAGTTGCATTCATTTCACTGTGGTTGATCAGGCCATGTCATTACAGGTGGAGAATCTCCTAATTTACTAGTAGTTCCACTATTGAGCTTGATCCCGGGGAAGTTAGGGTCATCTCTAAGGCACGGTGGGAGGTTCGATATGTAGTCATAGGGCTTGACAGAACAAAGGCTGTGTGAGTATGGATACTCCTCGGTTAGAAATCGCTCGATTTCAGAATATGAATCTTCACTCAATACAATTGGTTTCTGATCTTTGTTTTGTTTAGGATTATTGCGAGCACACCTTGATACCCAGCGCGCAACCTTCTTACCTTTTCAATTGACATCATTGTTACCCTTTCCATTTTTTTCTTGCAGGCCTCTTAACAGGCTTAGCACTGTCTTTTAAACATGATTCAGGCAGGGTGTCGGGTAGGTCATCGTTCGGGTAGGTCGAGGGTTCAACAATGGGTAAGAGTGTAGGAGGGGGCACGACAGGCCCGACAAGGGTTTTGGTGACCACGGTTTTGTCCACTTGACCGATTTTAGGACTGGCAAAGCCATTCCTCAACAAGAAAGCTTCCCAACAGTCTCCACTCAACCTCAAATGATGGACTATAAAAATTTTAATTAAACAGTGGTGGAAGAGGCTGGAGTTGGCCTTCTCCCTCTTGAATCGTTTAGCCATTTTATACAAACTGTGAAGGAGGAAATGTGGCATATTCAAAGGAAAATCTATGAAACTCATAAGCAGTCGTAGGTGGTATAGGAAAACTATACCGTATCTACCTTTGCATGTAACGAATTGCTTAATAATGGCCAACAAATCATGCCACCTAGAATTAAGAGCTATGACTGACATACCTTTGTCACAACTGCTGATTTTCCTTGAGGTAAACAGGAGCAGCCATGGCACTTCATCCACCTTCGAATTCTTAAACCATTTCTGCCCCTTGGCTGGCAGACCAGTGGTTGAGCTGAGGAATTCCTCATTCAATTCAAGTTGGATGTCCCCAACTTTGGCCCTACATCCATCGAATGTAAGGGCAAATTGTTGAATGACTGCGAGGTTGAAATCCTCAAATTTCAATGAAAACTAACCAGCCGTTCCTCTCCAGGTCCTCTCGGGCGTTATCAAATAACAACAACGTTTGGACGCCGTTGGGTTTGATGCGCGCTATAGGAGCCATAACAGATAGCACACGGTCAATAGGGTAATCGGTGAGGGGGTTTGATAGGGTAGACATAGGACCATTTTCCCGCAAGTTTTCCCAAAACAAGCAGAGGCAACTCGAAGTGCAAGGAAGATGTTAATGCTTATGTGTGCGAGGGTGGTGGAGTAAATTGAAACGATGTAAAACTATCATGTTGGCTATACAATGAACGACGCCTATTCAAATCATAACAATGCATAACCCAAAAAGATTTTAACCAAATGAAATATCAAATAACCATTTGAAAACCATGGTGTTCATAACCAAAAATTGGCCCAAATGTTAAATCAACAATAGAATTTGTATGATTTGAAAGAAACCACTATATTGAACATTGCACCAACGATTCGAGCCCAAAATTAATGTGTTCAAAAAAACCATTGCACCAAGAATTCAATCAAAGACACCAAAATATCATTGCATCACGAACTTATAAATCGAAACCATATTAACAAAAGTCAAATGCAAAGTGAGTAAAGGTTTGGTGTTTTGATAAATGTATGACCAGTAGTGAGTTGGAGGTAAAAGAGTTATGACCACATAAACAAAAATATCTATAACAATCCAAAGATTATTTTAATGCCATCAACATGACTTCCAACTCAAGGTTTTCACGCTTGTAGTCGTGAAAATGAAAACGAAAGGCAGGTGTGCAAAAGCGAAAGATAATAGTGTCGTTTTGTTTAATGAATTGCGACGAGTATTGAGGGTTCAAAACCCTTGTGTAGGCAGCTTATAAGGAAAATATAAGAATTGCAAAATGGCTGCCAACATGCAGCTAATATGCTAAATGATTATAATAATAAAGAAGAACTGTAATTGTTAATTGTATAAGTAAAACATTAACATCTGCAATCCTAATGGATGAAGATGAAATTTTATTACAGGATCAAGAAATACCATTTTGAGGGGACTCCCTAGATACTAAGAGATGCGCTAGGCACAAGGAACAAAACCCAGATTGCAGAAAGTTGAAATGACAAAAATTCATGTTTCCTAATGCACTATTTTATTTCTCCAATGGAAAATATTCATATCAGTGCCTTTAAAATTGGGTGAATGGAGTCTTTGAATAAAGATTTATATCAAAAAATACCCTAGGGGTGTAATCCATTTTACTTCCTAGGGTATGCCAATCAAACTTAGGATAAATATAAGAGGGTATACACACTTTTATTCCTTTTAGCAACCCTTGCAAAATAACTTGGAAAATTTAGAAATTTAGATGAAGATTAATGGAGGGTGTATCCAACATACTCCTCCTAGGGTTTCAAACAACCATAACCAATAAAGAAAAATAAATAACTAACAATCCATATTTTTCCTTACCAATTCCAAGAGAGAGAGAGAAAGAGAGATCAAACCCTAGTTTCACCAAGAAATATCACCATTCAAGATCAAGAGAACAAGAATCCAAGAGGTACGCATCACCTAGATCCATCCATTCATCAAGAGATACACCATAAAATCATTTTCATAAGAGATAAACACCATAATGCCCAAGAATACGGAAAATTTCAGCCAAGTACTTCTCACAATGGGAGAGTTATGTTATGAAATGATATTCACATGATCTCTATTTATACAAAATGTCTAAAACAAAGTTTGTCCACTTAATTTTAGGGTAAAACAAAATACAATGGTCAACATAACTAACCTTTCCCCTTTAAACAAGTAATATTATATAATTCATTCAAATTTCTCTTTTTCACATTAGAAACCCTAAAAGCAAGATGATGTCTCCCTTTTAGGGAAATGTTTTGACATATTTGACAAATAGTTGAAGTTGGGGATGAACGTTTGGCCTCAAAAGGACTTCTCCCCATGTTTCATTCCCCTCCATGCCTCCTCTAATCAAATCATGCCAAGTTTCAATAATCAAATCCATCGCCACCAAACCCTAGCCCCTCTATGACATCAAGCCTCAAGAATGTGACACTTTTCCTCCTTCAAGCAAAATGTTTGGGTGGTAGAGGCTAGGTTAGATCCTCCATGATGCCATGTAAGCCTCCAAAGGCATGTCTCTATGATCTATTGTGTGGTCCCTATGCATCCAACATGTGGGCTTCTTGCTCCATGAAATACCAAGCTAGGCTTGTTCTCCCATAACTGGCCAACAAGCAGGGTCTTGCAAAACAAAAGGGTACGCCCTCCAATGATATCAAGTAAAATATATCATGACAAGTGTAAACCACATCTAATAATAAATTCACCTAAAAATTTTCATCAAAACTACCTCATCAAATAAAACAAATTCTCAAAGACCCTATACAATTGACCAAGTCTAGGTATGGGAGGGGTGTCATAAAAGTCCTATTGGTTAGACCAAAAACCTCAAGTAGGGGATGATCCCAAGGGTGCACCTTCAAGTTTATGTAGTGGATGTTGAGGTGGATATGGCTTTATACTTCATAGGTCAATGAGTTTCATGACATACAAAGGCTCGTATTATCTCATTTATGGGTGCCTTTGTAGGGAGTGTGTTGCACCTTCTTCCTCAATGTAACCTTTTTCCAAGCCCATTTATTTCCTCTTGTTATTTTAGGATGTTTATAGGTGGAATCCAAGGTGGGGCTTCTACCTAAACATGAAAAACTTATCCCACCTTGAATATACCCTGGTCACATCATGCTTCCCCAAGTTGGAAACATGTGTGGGTATTCTATGTGAGCATTAAAAACAGTGCCCACAGATGCTCCTCCTTGATTGAAATCTTTTTATTAGTCATTCTTTTATAGGTCCCATTAGGTTTTTATGAGAGAATTTTCATTGTCCTTGGGATCCCTAGGTGAGCATATAGAATTTTAATGTGTTAGTATTTTATCTTTTTCCAACAACCATCCCCCTGGGCCTTCAACCCCTTCTTCCCATGAAATGAGGTACATGCCCTTCTTGGGTCACTAAATTCAAAAGAAATAGAGGAGGCTAATGTGATATGAATGTGATGAGTGGAAGGTGGTAAGTATGGTCAGGAATGGTACGATAACCCCTATAATGACCCCCAATCACAAACCTTCCTCAAAGGTTGTCCACTTACTAGGAAATCTATGATACTCAACAAGGTGTGATTGTATTGTCCCACCCTACTGCTATAATATTTTTTTGTGAATATTGTTGTAATATTCTAAGAGTTTTCTGGTCCTGGACTTCCATCAAACACTTGGTAAACATGCCCTGCTTTCACTAATATACCCTTATTTTCTTTGATGTGGCTTATTTATAAAGCAAGATTTGAATGAAAGACTATATGGGAATCAAATAGACCACTCAGTCGTTTCCCTTGGGCAATCATTTAGAAGGGGAAATTACAATTCTCCCTTCCCAAGATTTCTTGTCCCTGAGAAATCGCAAATTGGGATGTTCCAAAATATGATATGTCTCCCAAGTGGCATGCTCAACTAACAAGTCTCTCCACCTAATAAAAATTATCTGATATCTATGCTCCTCAACTGCCTCTCCCTAACATCCAAAATCTCCTCTGGAATCAGAACCAAGTTCCCCTCCTCATCCAATGGGGGAAACTCAAATGAAGTGGTCACTTGTTGTAGTACTTCCTTTTTTAGGAATGAAACATGGAAAACATTATGGATCTTTCTCCCTTATGGAAGCTCAAGCTCATAGACCACGTCCCCAACTCTCCTCACTACCCTGTATGGACCACAAAACCGGGGCCTTAATTTTTCCACACCACTCTTCTTTAAGGAATACTATCTATATGGTTTCAACCTCAAAAATACCAAGTCTCCAATCTCAAAACTACGCTCAATCCTATGCCTATTTGCATATGTATTTTGTTTATTCTGTGTTGTTTGAAAATTATCCTTAAGGGACTTAAGAATGGCCTGATTCTCCTAAATCCAATCCTTGGCTTTTGGAGTCCTGTTATCCCAAAATTCTAAGTCTACAAATGAAGTTGCACCGTGACTATACAAATCTCTGAAGGGAGTCATACCAATGGAAATGTGATAGGTGGTGTTGTATCAGTACTCCCCCAAGTGCAACCACTTAGCCCATGCCCTATGTTATCCTAACACACAGTTGCAAAAATACCTCTCAATCCATTTATTCACAATCTATGTTTGACCATCCATTTGAGGATGATAACTTGTGCTAGGAGTCAATTTTGTGCCTACCAATCTGAATAACTCTTGCCAAAAAGCACTGAGAAATCTACTGTCCCTGTCACTAACAATGTACCTAGACAACCCATGGAGTCGAAATACCTTCCTGAAAAATAAATATGGCACATGTGCTACCTTTTACTCTGATGATATATCAAAGAAGTGTGCAAACTTGGTCAACTGATCAACCACCACATATATACAATATTTACTATGCACTCTTGGTAAACTTGTGATAAAGTCCATGGAAAATTTCCCATTTCTTCTCTAGAATGGGAAGAGGTTGTAACAAACATGCTGGGTGTGTATGTTCTAACTTGTTCTGCTGACAAGTCATGCACTCCCTAACATACCGTAACACATTGTCCTTGAGTCCCTTTCATGAAAACCTCTCTCATACCTTCCTGTAGGTTTTGAAATACCCCGGGTGCCCTGCCAATGGTGTGTCATGTGAAGCCCTCAAGATCCTTTCCTTGAGTGTGGACTCAGGGACAATATATATCCTGTATTTATAGAAAATAATATCATCCACAACCCGATACCTGTCATATTGTATGAGTCCTTCCATCAACTCGCATACAAACTCATTCTTGGAATATTCCACCAAAAGGTGATATTTCCCATTAGCTAAAATCTCCATGAGGGAACATATTGTTGGTCTCCTAGAAATGGCATCGACAATGATATTCTTCTTTCCCTTCACATACTCAATATCAAAGACATATTCCTAGATCTTGCTGACCTATTTTTGTTGTTTTTCATTCAAATCCTTCTTCTCCAGGAAGTAATTTAAACTATTATGGTCGGTCTTAACCACAAATCGTCCACCCACCAAATACTGTCCAAATTTCTCTAGTGCATGCATGATGGCTAGCATCTCTTTGTCATACATGGAGTAGAGTCACTCTATGCCCCTAATATTCCTACTCTAAAATGTTGTCAGGTGTTTATTCTGCATCAGAACTACCCAAATACCCTCACCCGACACATCACACTCAAGTACCAAGGGCCGAGTGAAATCAATAAGTGCAAGCACTGGGAAAATGCTCATCACCTCCTTAAGCTTATCAAATTCTTGTTGTGACCCCTCTGTCCAATTTAATTCTCCTTTCTTAATTAGGTTTGTCAGTGGTGCACAGAACTATGAGAATCACATAATGAACCTCTTGTAGTAGTGGCATATTCCAAAGAACCCACGTAGCTCTATGATAGACCTAGGTGTGGGCCAATCTAATATGGATTGGATCTTCTCCTGGTGTACCTATACCCCCTATGCACTGATCACATAGCCCAAGTATATAATATATTTCATTCCAAACTCACACTTGGACACCTTGGTGTACAATGACTTCTCTCCCATAATGCTCAAAATCACATCCAAATGCCTCAGGTGGTCCTCCCATATCTTTTTGTAAATAAGTAAGTAATCAAAGAACACCAACATAAACTTCCTCAACTATTTGTTGAAGATATGGTTCATGCATGACTGGAAAGTGGAAGGAGCATTGGTCAACCCAAATGGCATGACCAAAAATTCATAATTCCCATAGTGGCACTTGAAAGCGGTTTTATGAACATCCCATTCACTAACCTCGATATGATGGTAGCCTGATCGAAGATCAATCTTCGAGAAGGACACAACCCCTTGCAATTCATCTAGTAACTGAGCGATCTTGAGAATGGGGTACATTTTCTTTATTTTCTTCTTATTCAAGGCCCGATAATCAATGGACATCCTCATTGTTCCATCCATCTTCTTGATCGAAACCACTAATGAAGTGAATGGGATAGACCTAGGCCTGATATTCCCCATCTCCAACAACTCCTTAATATACTTTTCTATCTCATACTTTAACTTCTTTGGGTTCTTTTATGGGGTGTTAACCACAATTTTGGGCCCCTCCTCTAGCTCAATGGTATGCTCAAATCCCATGTCGAGAGGTATCCCTAGTGGAATATCCCCAAATACTCTATCATGTTTTCTCAATAAGGTCTGAATGTCTACTTAATATTGTTGGATACTATCTAAGGGTTTCTAAGAAGTGATCAAGCACTATGTTGCATAAGCTACATAGCCATGCCTGAATATTCCGTCCATACTCTTGGCTAAGACAATCCTAGGAGCATCATTAGCCATGCCCCTCAAAATGACCTTTCTCCCCTCTGCTACCCTGAAATCTAACTCCATAGTTTTATAATCAACTAAGTGTTTCCAAAGGAAACAGGCCATTGAAGACCCAAAATGATGTTAGTATCTTGCACCTCGACTAAAAATAATTCATCTGTCACCGCGTAGTTACCCAATGCTACTTTCAACTGTGGAATTTTCTTTGTGCATGGAATTTTGTGCCCACCATCCACCACTACATCAAACCCCGCAAAGACAATTGTAGGAATACCTCTCCTAAATACAAAAGTTGAGTCAATAAATTTATGGGTTGACCCACCATCAATTAGAATTGTGACCTGATGTCCCTGTAGTACCCCATAAACCCTGAAAGTGTTGAATATCAGAACACCTGAAAAATTAGCAGTATCCCCACTCTTTACCTCCTCATGTGGTTTCTCATTCTTTGTACTATCATGCTCACTCTCTTGTTCCTGACATTCCTCCTCCTCTCCATCACTATCTGAAAGTACCTCTATATAGTCCACCTTCCCCTTGCCCATACACATGTGACTAGGTTCCCACGATTCCTTGCATCTGGAACATAATTTATTTCTTCTCGGTTCCCTCCAGTCATCCTCATCCAACCTATCTCTCCCATNAATGGCATCCCGTAAAGATCTTGGTTTGAAGGATTTAACCCACCCCCACAAGTGTTCGGATAGTCCTTCAGTAAAAAGCATGATCAACATGTTCTTACATATATCTGCCACCATAAATTCCACCCTATGAAACTCTAATATGTAAGCATCTATCATCCCACTCTTCCTGAGTTGTGTTAACTTTCAGAAATGCAACTCTGGATCTCTCTTGTCAAAACGGTCCATAAGTATCTGAGTAAAGTCCGAGTAGGATGTAATTTCTACATGTCGCAATGTAACAAGCCCATGATACCACCACTGATTGGCTTCCCCATCCAATTGCAAAGTGGTGTACTTGATGGCCTCCAACTCCGTCATGTAGTTGAGTTGGAAAGAAGTATCCAACTTTTGTACCCATGCCCTAGTTGTGGATTTTCTAGACCTATCAAAGTATGGAATGGACAACTTCCCCACTTTCCTCTGTATCTCCCAACTCTGTTTTCCCCTATTGAATTCTCTTGGCATGTTCCTGTACTTGATAGTGCAAAAATTCTATAAGAACATGGATTCCTGAAACTCCTCCCCTAGAGTATGATACTCTTTGAAATATTCTATAAAATCATCTCCCTTTCCTTGTTTCCCTTGATTTAAATCTTGTTTTCCATCCAAAAATTGAGGCATGTTTGGTCTAGGGGTTTCTCTAATAGTAGATCCAATGTGATTCTGTATGGGAACATGAGCGTGTCTCCCCTCTACATGGTTTCCATTGTGCCCATGGCTGCCATTATTTCCCCTTGACCCATCATTGATCATAATGTTTTGGTTCCCCTTTGTGTTTGCTACAAGTTGAGCTAGAAGATCAACCATTTTTTGTTGTATCATTTCCAAGTTACCTTGCACCCTTACTATGTCATTTTGTGTTCTTTCTAGGTCATTCAATATATGTATAGTGCTATCATCTTGGTGCCCATTTCTGTTCCCCATATCATCATGTTCCTCTGATTCTGATTCAAAGATGTTTTCAAATCTCTTATACCTCCTTCTTCTATAGGTAATATGTGGTCCTTCACTTGGGAAAAACACACATCATACAATGGACAAGCTGGTAGGAAAAACCATCTCTGATACCATTGTATTTTCCTTCCCTATTGTTGTAATATTTTTTTGTGAATAATGTTTTAATATTATAATAGTTTTTTGTTGAAAACTTGGTAAACATGCCCCTTTTTCACTAATATACCCTTCATTTTTTGTTGTGGATTATTTATGAATCATGAGTTTTGTCAAACACTTTATAGGTACACTTGAAATTCCCATAGTAACACTCCAATTGTTTGTTGTTTTGGTTTATTCATGAAGTTTCCAAGAGATTATTGGTATTTTAGATGTCCATTTAAGTGTTTATTTTTCCATGCATTAAATTCTAATCAAATTCCAAACTAATATCTCAACTTATACAACTATAAAAACAAAGAATATCATACCCGAAGTCTGATTTTATTGAGTATTCTGACCTATTACCAATGAGAAAAATAATGATAGAGAACAACCTCTACAAAGGAGTATACTCCAACAAAAAACAATAATGAATCCACACGATAATGGATACCCAACAAAGATAACACAATCAACAAGATAATAAACTTGCCCAATAGAAGAAAAGATGAGCCAAAAACTGTAACCTCAACCTAGAAAGAGTATTAATTCGCTCAACAAGGAATACTAGTGCCCATCAGTTGTAAATTGACCCCAACAAGTGGATATAATGTGTCTAGCAAGGAAGAATGACACCTAACAATTGTAACTCAGCCCATAAATAGTTATGGTGTGCCCAACAAGGAAGAAAATGGCCTAGCAATTATAAATTCAATTCAGAAGTGAAGATTGTTTTCACTACCTAAGAGTACGACCCTCACAATGGAATGTATGCACTCTATTCAAATGGTACAGCCTACACAAATGGGGTCCCTCTATGAAAAATATAAAATTTACCTCCAAAGATAGATTGTGCCTCCCTTAATCAAAACTCAACCACTATAACCAGATCCATGTTTCCACAAATCCAAGAACCCTACCAAAATAAGTATATTTTCAGCCAATGGAAATAACCAATGAAGAACTTGAGTGATTCTTCCTCAAGGTTGGCTAGGGTGGAATATTTCACCACTGAAACCAACAATCCACAAGGTTTTACTGCAAAACCCTAGCCATCAAGCCACAAGATCTCTCTCCAATGTGATGAGTAAAAATGATCAACATAATGAGCGAAAATGAACCCTCATCTCTCTTTTATCCTTCTTTTTCCCTTTTCACCTTTTTATGACCTGTTTTTATCTTTTTAACTTTTTAATAAAGGGACTTTATGATTATTTAATTTATTTTTCTTAAGTCACATTTTTTAATGAATTAATGTCATTTTATAATGTTTTAATTTCTCTAATGACATCAAGTAATCATTAATTCCATTTTCTTTTTATTGACTATGGTCTTCGAGAATCAAATAGACCACACAGTTGTTTTCCTTGAGAAATCATTTAGATGAGGAAATTATAGACATGGTCAAAAGAATAATTTCCATGCAGGTGTTCTATAATCAAAATTAGCTTAAATACAACATGTTTAAATGCCTCAAATATTAGGGTGATTACCTGCCACAATACCTGACTAATACTACATGGAACAACACCCATATGCCTTCCAGAAGCTAGCTAGTATGGTGGATTCCCTAACAATGGATCCAAAATGTGGTGATAGAGGTGGAGGTGGTGGGACCACCTTCTCTATTGATGGAGGAGGAGTGGCAGGCTGTGATGGAGGGGCTTTAGTTTTATTTCTTCTAGTGTAGGTAAAATATTATGTCTTCCTTAACTCCTTATTTTCATTGTCTATCAACTGATTTAAGGCTCAGAGTCTCCCCTCTCTTTCCCCCTATATTATGTCTTCGTTGATATGTTCTAGTGTGAATTGTTCCTCATGGAAAATACAAATCATATCCATGAAGTTCAAACTATCAGAAGGATTCTAATCTCGTCGGGGAAACTCTTCTTCTCTATGAGGCTCTTGGCATGGAAGGCACCGAGCTTCTTGTTTTGTGTCAACCATCCCAACTAGTTTCAAAGTATCACAGACCTTTTCCTATTTTTTAGGCCTTGTCTTACAACATGTGGCATCTCTCTATTGTATGGAAAACTGAGGTTTGGGAGCACATTGATTTCTTTCCATGGTATTCAAATGACCCATGATTTGGTTCTACACTTGGGAAAATTGAGTGCTCATCTGATCTATCTTCTGAGTCAAGAGGGAAATCAGATCGGGAGCACTACTATTGGAAGACATAGTCTTTGCTTCTGCCTTGACATGAGGGTACTGAGGGTACTTCCTTGAGTCAAGGAGGTTTTCTTCAATATCAACACTATAATATTTGACTTGTGCCAAATAAGTGGGCTTCTTGTCCTTCAGAATAAAGCAAAATTTCCCTTCAAAAGAATTCAAATGAAGGAGATAGAATGATGTGGTTGTAGGAGGGAGATTCATTGGAATATGGATGTATAACCTATCAAATATGGTATCGAATTCACTCACTGTCTCATTCTCCTTCTTCTTTATCTGATTGAATTGAGCTACAAGCATCCCACTATTTTCTTCGTTGATCATCTTCTCTTAAATAACTTGGAAAAATCTTCATGGAATGTAAGGTGATTGTCTGGAAGGCCTATGAACCATCCTAGAGATTCTTCGATCAATTATGAATCCAATAGATTCATGGCTACATCATGAAGTTCAACGTATGCATTATCCATGTCCCAGCCTATGGTGTAGAGATGATCTTCAACAGTCACTACATTTTTTCCTAGGAACTTTGCAAACCACTTGTTTGACTCTTTTTGCATTGTGTTGGGGTATCCAAGGATGGTGGCCATGTTAAGGGGTTTGTAGAGTTCCTTGTCCCAAGGGTGATACATTGTAGCGAGGGGAAGGGTACCGTGGAAGAAGGTTTTGACAACAAGAGACTTGAGGAGAGGCCTTCTTCAATAAACCTTAGTAGGTTCAAACCTCCCTCGGGTGGAATTCTTAGAAGAGGAAGGGTTATAGGAAGGCAGAGTCTCTAGATGAGCTTTAAGAAGATCTCATAAAAAGGTTAAAATGGAAAGTCCCTTAAGTGGAGTCACTAGGAAATCTAAGGAAAATGCTTTTGGATAGCTTGCCAAAGTGTCGTTACGGTTAGGAAGAGGATTCAAAATCCTCCCTGAAAATGGCGGCAAAAATTTATCACACAAGTTGTAGGTTGGGAAAATCCTAACCCAACCACCAAATGGTGACAACGTTTATAACACCTACCCACTATCACCTTAGGCAGGTATTCCCGTCACTTTAGAGATGATAGAAACACCTCAAAGGGGGAATCTCGATGACCCTAGGGGGAAATGAGATGGAAAGTGTGATGTATGAATGAATTCCCCTATAGGTCAAGTTTATATGTGTGGATAATGGCTTGAGTAAGGTTTTGGTGGTAGCCAAGGGTTTCCAGGAAGTAGTAGACCTTGCAAATGTTGATTCTACCTGCCCATGATGCAAGGAAAACAATGATACAAACCAAAGTATATGATGGACAGGAAAGTTAATTTTTTTGTCCCTAATTGTAGAATTTAGTAAAAACATATATCAGAAATGAAATGGCACAATTATTTGCTAAAATAAGTGCTAGAAATCAAGTAAATGATGCAAGAGATAAACTAGTAAAACACTAGTGCAACTCAAGATTAAAGGAGCAAGATACTAGCACAAAACGTAAGGATGTAGTAAAAACTTTCCATAGAGATAAAAATAAGCCTTATGGATGTAACACAAAATTTATTACAGAAATATATTCAACCATTAAAACTTTCCAAAAATCTACCAAAAGATGTGTTATGATCGCTAGATTATGTGGGAAAAATCTTAGCAAATTTCAACGGTTGAATTGGGAGTTACTAGAGAAAGTTTGATTAGGTTTTTTGCAGCCCTAATAGCTGAAGATGAAATTTTATTACAATGGAAAACAATACCCCTTTATAGGGGATTCCCTGGAGGCTAATAGATGCACTAGGAACAAGGAACAAAACCCATATTGAAGAAATTTGAAATGACAAAAATTCACGTTTCCCAATGCACTATTTTATTTCTCCAATGAAAAATATTCATAATGGTGCCTTTAAAATTGGGTGAATGGAGTCTTAGAATAAAGGGTTGGATAAAAAAATACCCTATGGGTGTAAGCCATTTTACTTCCTAGGGTATTCCAATCAAACTTAGGGTAAATCTAAGAGGGTATACACACTTGTATTCCTCCTAGCAACCCTTGCAAAATAACCTGTAAACTTTAGAAATTTAGATGAAGCTTAATGGAGGGTGTATCCAACATAATCCTCCTAGGGTTTCAAACAACTATAACGAAGAAAGAGTAATAAATAACTAACAATGCATATTTTTTCTTACCTGTTCCAAGAGAGAGAGATCAAACCCTAGTTTCACCAAACAATATCACCCTTCAAGATCAAGAGACCAAGAATCCACGAGGTGTGCATCACCTAGCTCCATACATTCATCAAGATATACACCACAAAATCATTTTCATAAGAAAGAAACACCATAATTCCCAATAATAGAGAAAATTACAGCCAAGTACTTCTCACAATGGGAGAGTTATGTTATGAAATGAAATTCACATTATCTCAATTTATACAAATTGTCTAAAACATAGTTTGTCCACTTAATTTTAGGGTAAAACAAAAGATAAGGGTCAATATCCCTAACCTTTGCCCTTTACACAAACAATATTAAATAATTCATTTAAATTTCCCTTTTGCACATTAGAAACCCTAAAAACAAGATGATGTCTCCCTTTTAGGGAAGCGTTTTGGCATATTTGACAAATAGTTAAGGTTGGGGATGTAACGTTTGGCCTCGAAAAGCCTTATCCTAATTTTCTATGCCCCCTCCATGCCTCCTCTGATCATATAATTCCAAGTTTCAATGAGCAACTCCATCACCACCAAACCCTATCCCCTCTATGACGTCAAGCGTCAAGAATGTAAAATTTTGCCTCCTTCAAGAAAAATATTTTGGTGGTACGTGCTAGGTTAGATACTCCATGATGCCATGTAAGCCTCCAAAGGCATGTCTCAGTGATTTGGTGTGCGGGTCCTAGGCATCCAACCTATGGTATTCTTTCCCCATGGAAGCCCAAGCTAGGCTTGTTCTCCAAAATTTGGCCACCAAACAAGGTCCTGCAAAACAAAAGGGTACACCCTCCAAAGATCTCAAGTCAAAGATATCATGAAAAGTGTAAACCACATCTAATAAGCAAGGTACCTAAACATGTGCATCAAAACTACTTTATCAAATAAAACAAATTCTCAAAGACCCTATATAATTGACCAAGTCTAGGTATGGTAGGGGTGTCACAAAAGTCCTATTGGGTAGACCAAAACCCTCTAGTAGGGGATGATCACAAGGGTGCCCCTTAAAGGTTATGTATTGGATGATGAGGTGGATAGGGGTTTAGACTTCATTGGTATATGGGTTTTGTGATAGACAAGGGATTGCATTATCTCATTTATGGGTGCCTCTGTAGGGGGTGTGTGTAATGTCCCCCTCCTCTTGATAGAGGCTTGGAGAAACTCAATAGTCTAGATGTCCTCTCTAGACTATAGTCTCATGAGAAAAACGGGACTAAGAGGAACCAAATTAATCACTATGGGGATAAATTTTATATTATTAAATTGACTTTGGAAAAAAGGGAAAATTAAGTTAAGTGAATAATATGAGGAAAAGTGAAGAAAATAACTTTAGAATCCAAACAAATAATTTAAGTGAAAATTAGACACTGGAGTATAAAAGAAAAATGAGGGTGCCTCACTACACACTCTTGTCAATTTTACACTTTGCATCTTGATCTCTTCAGCTTAGACATTTTGAGGGTTTTGGGAGAACAAACCCTAGAGACCAGCAAGGAGGTGAAATATCCCTCTATTTGTGGTCCAAGCTTGGCCAAGGAGGTGAAATATTTCTCCCTCACCATTATATTCAGCTACAGGTTAATTTCTACAGTGGAAGAATGATACAAGGTATAGATATAAAGGTTTTCTACAGGAGGGGTACATTGTTTGGAGGAGATCAGTTCGATATGAGGAGGGAGATCTGAGGAAAAACTCTTCTCTGGAGGGTTTTCTAGGTCCAGGGCACCATTCCTCACCCTCTATTGGAGGATTTCTCCTGCTTATTATGTTATTATGGCCATGGAGCGAATTTCTAAAGAGGGGTGCACTGTCCATTGAGTATATAATGATTTGGAGGAATAGACATGAATTTTTGACTGAGAGATCTCTTCATATGCACTATACATACCCCGATCTACAATTTGGCATCATTTTGCAAGGGTTTAAAGGACATTTTCAAGGAAGTCGAAATTCTTAGCTTGCTTCAGCCAGTTGGGGTGCATCACAATCATATTTCAAGGTTCCAAGTCTTCAAGGGAAATAAATTGATCTTGTATTGACTTGCAGGCTATTGTTGAAGGTCTAGGAGGTCTCACATATCTATATTATTTTATCTTGGAGGCATATTCAACCCAAACTTCTTTATCTTTCTATATCATTCTAGATGTGAATATCTTATGTATAAAGGTCAACATATTATCTAAATAAAGGTCGGATCTGAAGTTGTTGCTCATTCTCTTGTGTTGTATCCCTTGTATCTTGATATTTTCATATGTTGTTATGTTATCTTCATCATTCTTATGCTATAAAACCCAATAAAACACTTCCAACGCAACCCTGAAAAAAACTTGCAAAAAAATCAAGCAAAATCCTACAAATAGATCAGAAAGAAAACACCTAAGTTCCTAGAGAATGTGCTTGGGAACATTACAATGGTATCAGAGAGAAACTCCTCCCATATTGTGGGGATTGGTGCATGCCTAAATTCAGGGGTATCTATATGGGAAGGCGTCGAATAAAGGATGAAGAACTTGAAGCAAAAATGGGTGATTCAGGGGATAACAATGAGCAAGGAGTGCCACACGATCTAGTAGGGGTGGCTAAGGACTTGAAAAAATCCATAGAAAATGCCTAGCTTTCCCTACAACATCATTTACAGAAAACACAAGAAACTATGCCTAGAGGATAGGGTGAGATCAAGGAGGATTTGGAAAGAATGACAACCATCTAGGAGAAGATTACACTTCTCCTCATGCAGATGAATCGTGGTAAGGTTGGTCCAAATAAAAATGGAAACAATGAGGCTAGTGGATCACAAGGGGGAACTAGGAATCACATAGAGATTGATCATCATTTACATACTAAGGAACGTAGCTTATTTGTGGGAGCACCTTCCAAGGGGCCAACTAGCAACAGAGCTACATGTAGACCCTACCTGCCCACTTTCCTTGAAGCACAACAACTGGATAATTATTTTCCAGAGGTAGAAGATAACTTTGAGGAGTACACAAGGGAGTATGCAACATTGAGTGCAGGATTTAGGACACAGGTCACATTGGATCAATATTGTGGTATAAATTATAGGGGCAGGCCTAGGAGATATCACAAGGGAAACAATGAATTATAGCGTAGAGAAGGGAAGATGTAGATCCCTACCTTTGATGGGTTAGCCAATACCTATGAGTAGGCTTGGGTTCAAAAGTTGGATGCCTATTTGTAGCTCAAATCCATGAGATAGATGGATGCTATTAAGTTTTCCACTATCTACTTGGAAGGAAATTCCCATCACTGGTGTTACCATGGCATGAATACCTTGGGACATAATCACATTAAATCTTACTCAGAATTTACACAAAGGATTATTGACAGATTTGACTAAGGAGATCCTGAGCTACATTTTTGTAAAATCACTCAACTAAGGCAGACATGGTCACCATAAAACTTTATAGAGGAGTTTCATAGGGTGGCCATAATGGTACCAAATGTGTCACAAGCTAGGTTACTAATGCTTTTCTTTGAGGGGTTGATGGAACCCCTATGATTTTGGGTTAAGGTATTCAATCCAAACAACCTACATGAGGTTATTTGGAGGACCAAGGATTTGATGGGATCAGAAACAAAGACCAAGTTCACTCCAAGGATGCCACTAACCCAAGGAGTGAAGGATAAAATAGGAATGGATAAAGGTAAGGGAAGGATTGATGAAGCTACTAGGAGAGAGTTAAGGAGAAAACAACTTTATTTTACATGCAAAGAATCTTGTGAGCCAGGGCATAGATGTATGGGAAAGGGAAAGGTTCACTATATTAAGGTGGTTTTCGATAATGAGGAGGAATATGAGGTTGTCCATATTAAAAAATAGAGGCCAATCAACCAGTAGAAAAAAATGTGCATAATGAATGAGGAGATGAAGTAGATCTTGGTCAAGCAGGGGATAACAAGATCACTATTGCATCCATTAGTGGGGTCCCTAACTACAATAATTTTAGAATGAGAGGATTTATCCAAAGGAAAAGGGTTTTGATGCTCATATATGGGAGAGCTTCACATAACTTCATTGGTTCGACACTAGTGAAAATAAGGAACATACCTACAATAGAGTTTGAGGGGTTTCATGTGGAGGTAGCAGGAGGTAACACTATGCCATGTGACAGATATATTCCAGGGTTGAAACTCACTTTGGGGAGGTATGACTTGGCATAGGACTTATATGTGATGGAATTACAAGACACCAATTTTATATTGGGAGTCCGGTGGCTTAGAACATCGGGGCCTATCATCAACAACTACAAGACCATGGAAATGTCATTCAATGGGGAAAATGGAAAAAGGGTGAATTTAAAAGGGATGTCAGGAAATGCACCAAGGGTGGTTACAACCATGCGCATGGAGGCCATTTTTAGGAGGGAGGACATATTTTATACATCATAGTGCTTAATATCAGTTCAGGTAGACAAGGAATGGAATCCACAATACTCCCATGACATACAAAGAATAGTTGATACACATAGGAAGGTTTTTTATCCTATTCCACCAGGTAAACCACCAGATAGAGGATTTTAACACATTTTAGAGTTGGAGGAGGGTGCCAAACCAGTTATCACCACACCTTATAGACACCCTAATAAAAACAAGGATGAGATAAAATAATCCATCAAGGAGTTGTTGGACATGGGCCACATTAGGCCAAGATCTATCCCATTTGCATCCTCAATGGTATTGGTGAAGAATAAAGACGATACTATGTGCATGTGCATTTATTACAGGGCCTTGAACAAGAAAACCATAAAAAATAGGTACCCCATCCCTATGATAGATGAATGATTGGATGAGTTGCATGGCACAATCTACTTCACTAATATTGACTTGTGCTCTAGTTATCATCAGATCAAAATGAGGCAATAAGATGTGCTAAAGACAACCTTCAAATTCCATTATGGTCATTATGAGTTCCTTGTTATGCCTTTTGGGCTGACCAATGCACCAACCACTTTTCATTCATGCATGAATCATGTCTTCAACAAATAGATGAGGAAATTTCTACTAGTCTTCTTTGATGACTTGTTGACCTACAATAGAACATGGGAACACCACCTTAGGAATGTGAATGAAATCTTAAAAATCATGGAGGAACAATCCCTATATGATAAAGAATCAAAATGTGAGTTTGGGATGACTAAAGTCCTTTATTTGGGACATATCATTGGAGAAAAAGGGGTACAGGTGCACCAAGAAAACATCCAAGCCATACTTGATTGACCAATACCTAAAACACTTACATAACTTTAGAGATTCCTTCACATCTGCAGTTATTACTGGAGTTTTTTCAAGGGGCTCTCTCATCTTTGCACGACATTGACAAATTTGACCAAAAATGGCGCATTCAAGTGGAGCCATGAGGCACAATTGATGTTTGACATGATGAAGAAGGTAATGAGCACTTGTCCAATTTTCTCTTTACCATATTTTTCTCAGCCATTCATTTTGGAGTGTGATACATCAAGGGATGCAATTGGAGCAGTTCTTATGCAAAGTAGGCATCCAATTTCCTATGAGAGACAAAAGTTGAGAGGGACTGAGCTACTGTACACCATATATGACAAGGAAATGTTGTCTATAATGCATGCTCTAGCTAAGTTCAGGAAATAGTTGGTAGGGGCATAGTTTGTAGTCAGGACTAATGATAACAGTCTCAAGTACTTCTTAGAGAAAAAAGACCTCAATGGGAAACAACAAAAATGGGTGAGCAAGATCCAGGCCTACAAATTTGACATAGAAGTTTTCAAAGGGAAGAACAATGTAGTTGTTTATGCTTTGTCTAGAATACCCTTAGTTTATTCCATGACAGACATATCAGTTGATTGGAAGGAACACTTATTGGTGGAGTATTTCAAAAGAAGGTTTGCATGTGAGTTGATGGATGGATAGGTGCAAGATGACAACTACAGGATCATAGATGACATCATATACTATAAAGGGAGAATCTTCTTGGTTCTTGAATCCTTATTCAAGGTGAAGGTGTTGCAGGCATTTCACAACTCACCCTTAGCAAGGCATCACGGGTTCATCAAGACATACATATAGGTAAGAGAAAGGTTTACATGGAAGGGTATGCAGGAAGATGCCATGCACCGCGTCAAAGAATGTATCACTTTACAGGAAAACAAGAATGAGCACACCCACCTAGTAGGTTTATTTCAACCACTTCCTATTCCAGACCATAAGTGGGAAAGTATCTATATGGATTTCATTACAGGGTTTCCCAAGACACGGGGAAAGGATTGCATCTTTTTGGTGGTTGATCGATTAACCAAGTTTTCTCATTTTTTTTTTTCATTTCCATTGATCACAGTGCATCATAGATGGCATATTTGTTCTTTAAGGAGGTATTTTGTTTGTATGGGTTACCCAAAACAATTGTGAGTGACAGAGACAATAGATTTATGAGCACCTTTTGGAATAAATTGTTCAGGCTAGTGGGCACAGAGTTAACTCCCAACACTAGCTATCACCCCCAAATAGATGGCCAAACAAAGATAGTAAACAAGTGGTTGGAGGGGTATCTCAAGAACTATGTGTCAAGGAAACATAAATCATGGGTTAAGTGGCTACACTTGGTTGAGTATTTTTATAACACCACCTACCACATGTCCAATGGTATGTCTCCTTTCCGAGCTCTATATAGTTATGACCTCCTTGTTTTTGTGGGGATTGTATTTGGAGACAATAGAGAACCCATGTTAAATGAATGGATTCAAGTGAGCCATGAAATACTTAGAGAGCTCAAGGATCACCTGCAAAGGGCACAAAATTAGTAGAAAGTACAAGTAGATAAACACAGGGTGGAGAGTAATTTTGAGGTAGGGGACTTAGTTTATTTGAGGCTCCAACCATATACGCAAGCAACCATAAAGAAGAATGGCTCAGAGAAACTAAAACCTCATTTTTATGGGTCGTATATGGTGAAGAGAAAGGTGGGAATAATTGCATACAAGCTTGAGTTACCATAAGGAAGAAAAATACATAATGTTTTCCATGTGTCATGCCCAAAAATGGCAATAGGACAACACATTGTGGTTAATAAAGGGATTCCTCCAGTAGATGGGGAAGGCTAATTGATTTTGATACCTGAGACAATTTTGGAGGTGAGAGAGAGGATATTGAGAAACAAAAACATCAAACAATACTTGGTCAAATGGAATAATTTTCCCATAGAGGATGCTACTTGGGAAGGTGAACAATTTCTACATAAGGCAAGATTAGAATTTCTTATGGGAAAGAAATTTCCAGTAGGGGAGACTGTAATTCCCCCCTCCTTTTGATAGAGGCTTGGAGAGACTCAGTAGTCTAGATGTCCCCTCTAGACTATAGTCTCATGAGAAAAAGGGGACTAAGAGGCACCAAAGTAAACACTATAGGGATAAATGTTATATTATTAAAGTGACTTTGGAAAAAAGGGAAAATTAAGTTAAATGACTAATATGAGGAAAAGTGAAGAAAATAACTTTAGAAGCCAAATAAATAATTTAAGTGAAAATTAGACATTGAAGCATAAAATAAAAAGGAGGGTGCCTCACTCCACACTCTTGTCATTTTTACACTTTATATCTTGAGCTCTTCAACTTAGACGTTTTGAGGGTTTTGGGAGAACAAACCCTAGAGACCATAAAGGAGGTAAAATATCCCTTTGTTCATGGTCCAAGCTTGGCCAAGAAGGTGAAAGATTCCTCCCTCACAATTCTATTCAGCCACAGATTAATTTATACAATGGAAGGAGGAGTCAGGGTGCATATCTGAAGGTTTTCTGCAGAAGGGGCGCACTGTTTGGAGGAGATCCATTCGATTTGAGTATAAGGAGGGATATCTGAGGCAAACCTCTTCTCTGGGGGGTTTGCTAAGTCCAGGGTACCATTCCTTACCTTATATTGGAGGATTTCTCCTGCTTGTTATTTTATTATGGCCATGGAGAAAATTTCTAAAGAGGGGCGTGTTGAGGAAAAGGTATGAATAACCTTACTCAAGCATTCTCAAATATTGTGTAATATCCCTCTCTACAAAGAACACTTTTATCGACTTATTCTTTGAGGACACTTGCATGCAAGTGATATGGTTATGGTATATTGTGATTTTTTTTCGATTATGGATTATACATGATGATGATGATGATGTGTTGTGACTTATTTTTATTTAATATATATGTATTGGCAGATGCTATCGATGAGTTTTCCTGAGTGTGCAAGACAACTGACAAATTATGGATGTTGATGGCATCAATGGGCTTCCTTGGACTCTGGATTGAGTTAGGGAGTGAATTGAATTTCGTTTGAGTATTTCATTTTACGCACATGTGACATATGATTGATTTTAGTATGATTCTGTATATGGATCATTGACAATGTTTTTGTCAATGGATTAGGTTGTTGATGCTTGCTAATCTGACTCACATAAGGAGTAAAGGGGCCAGACACATGAACCATACATTGAGGGAGAGGTGTGGAAGCATCCCTGTCATATCCTACTAGCACTCCCACCGTGGTTTGAACTATAGGTTAACGATTACCTAGTTTGATATGTCCACAATGTCGTGAGGGTGGACTGAGACAATCGCTCACGAAGATTTCTAAGGAGCACACAATAAGGCAAAGTCCTTATTCCTTAGAAGCCCTTAGTCTCTCACAAGGTCGACTAAGTGGAGCGTTGACTCCAAGGGTTGAACAAACTTCCAAAACCAACCAAAGGAGAGTGGCATCCTTGGATCACGGAGGTGCGTCCTGAAGGGCATGTTGCGTAATTAAAAACTTGTGTCAATAAATCTAGACGATCTAGAAAACATTGAATTGATTGGACCTTGTCGAATTAATTAATTTAATTAAACATGGAATTTATTAATTATAAATCCACATAAAAGCCTAATTCTAACTCTAAGACTAAGCCTAAGTCTAAGTTTAGTTAGGGGACTAATTTAGATATTTAATAAATTAAAAAATAAAAAATAAATAAAGATAAATCAATTTAGGGAAAATGAGAAAAATCTAAAGATTTGAGCGAATGCACATGTGTGCATGAAAATAATAAATGAGATTTTTAAAATTAAAGAATTAAAATATGAGAGAATAGGTGCACACATAGAAAGAAATCTAGAGTCAAGCTACCACTAGTCTAACTAGAAGAAGATTCCTAATCCAACTCTAAATAAAATCTAGTTAGGAGACACTCATTAAATGAGAATATGGGGAATAAAGGGACAACTAAGAGCGAAAATAGGAACACATTGGGGGATGTGAGGGAAATTTGGTTTTTAAATAAAATAAAATGTGTCATTAATTGTGCAACTTGGAGAGAGTGTGACAAGTGTGTGGGTGAATAATCATAATTTGTTTAATTAAAAATTTAATTAATTGTGCATGTGGGAATGTGTCAGTGGAAAAAATTATATAAAACAAATGGTGTAGAAGGGAATGGAGTATCCATTATTCTAGGTAAGGTTATGTTGCCAAAATTATTGTGGACTGTCTTACTTGTGAGAGTTGGGATACCAGTCTTGAAGAAAGAGTGGAAGCTCTTCCTTGCGAGGAGAGAATTGGAGCTATTGTTTGTCAGTTTCTTGTGTGTGGCCCCTTTGCGGATCGGGGATATAAGGGGGAAGAAGAGTACCCCTAGCATTGGATGGGAGGTATTGATGAAGTTTTTGTATTAAAAGGAGAAGAGAAGGAATTTTTCGCAAGTAAAGAATTGAAGATCATCAACTACAACGTCTTGGGTTACGATATTTATTTTGATTAATTGTTGATAGAATGATCTTGATAAATAAATATCATTCCTATTATTTCAGGATATTATGGCATTGGAGAACTGGTGTCATCGTTGGTTGACTGCCTTATGATGAAATTTATTTCCTTTGTACATAAATGTTAGTGGTTAGTATGGAATAAATTTTGAGAGTTAGAGTCTATGTTTATAATTTAATTGTAATTGTCTAGTGCGATGTATCCATGATTGAATTATCAAATGATTACTTAAGATTTTAAAAATAAAAACTTACTGTCAAAGAAATTAGATTCTATTCGGAATTGGTCCAGGAGTGTTGGGCCCGAGATATGATCATCTTCATGATGTTATTATACACTTTTTTCCATATGTATATATGCGTTTTTATCTTTCAAATGAGATTTTTGAAGAATTTTATGGTAAAATGATATAATCAGCATGAGGTACGTATAATTCGTGTTTTGTGATTCAATCAAGTTTAATTTATCATATTTTATGGTTTCCAAGAGTTAATTCATGTTTTGCTACTGTTACAGGGCAAAATGCACCATGTTTCTTGGTCCGACACTTGTTTCGGCACTTGTTCCGGTACTTGATCCGACACTTGTTCTGACACCCAGTATTGCACAAAAACGCAAGGCAAGTTGGCAGTTATGGTATTGGCGGTCAGTGGTGGAAAAATCGAGCACATGGGTTTTGTTTGTCATCGTCCCCTCCAGCTACTAAGCTCAAGATCACTTGATTTCAGTTGTCCAAAGAGGGCGATCATTAGGATCCTCCGCTTTGTTAGTTATGGATGCATTTAATGTAATTTGTTGAATTTAGAGGTGGTTCAACCCTCCTGTGGTCGACCACCTAGGTTGTAAGATTATAAATACCAATAGGATGCTCATTAGATTGTTAACCAAGTAGCATAAGCATCAGAATTGCCAGAAAACTGATTTTGCTCTGTTTCTAGTTTTACATCAGAATAGTGCCAAAACTGCATTTTTGGATTTTTATGGTGAATTTGGCTTGCTGAGGTCATGGTGTGTTTTTAGAGAGTGACCATGACTTGCTGGGGGGGGCACCCGTAGTCTGGTAACTGTATTCATGTTTATTTTTCATTTCCTAATTTAAATTTCTCTCTTTTTATTGTATGTACATGTATATTTTTATTGTGCTAATTAGTTTGTTGTAGCGTACTGTTTTACTTCTCTTTTGCAAGTTAAATGATGATATGTGTTAGTATGTGTTAATTTTGTAGATTAGAAAAGGCTTGCAAGTCTCCATACTAACCCCAATTCTCTTTACTAATTTCGTGTGCAATCAAAAAGTCTCTCTCTCACTATACTAACCCCGCATGTAGTTAGATAATAAATTGTGCTTTCTTTTATATTTTTACATTCAAGCTTAGAACAGATTTTTAATTAGAACAAAGCATAGTTTTAATCTGAGTTTCTTCTGACAAAGATTGATGGATGGATAGATTTACTTCCAGTTTTTGAATCATACCTTGTTTACTTCAGTTTTAGATAGATTTCACTTGCTTAGTTATTGGTTAAATGTAATTGTCAATTCACTTTTTAATATCATGTTTTTAATTTCTGTTTTCAGTCATTTTCTTATCATAGCTTGAATGCTTAAACTAGACATAGTATGGTTTCCTTTCACGCAATTTCCTTTCATAGATTAAGATGCAATTGAATTTCTTAATTAGATAATGATGATCTCATC
>SNQJ01S0052105.1:93949-124036 GCA_010110895.2 Picea sitchensis | reverse complement strand
CTGGTGCAAGTACGACCTGGTCAAACTTTAAACCTACAGTCATCTGTACCATTTTTTTAAGATTGCTTCGACAAAAATGTATTCTTTTATAAAAGGACAGGCCGCTTTGGGATTCTCACATAGTGGAATCGAATTACACATGTTTTTTGTTTTTTTAATTACACATGTTTTATTACATTTAGATTGCAATCTCGTAGGGTTGGACCCACATAGTGATCGGTTAAATTCCAAGAGATGTGAACTTACAAACTTTATCCAAACTTACGGATGCAATGAAGATTTTACCTACTAGCATAGCCCCTATACCCTTCGTGGAAAGGGAGGAAAAAACTAACATATTTTTTTTTTTATGACAATCATTTAGTGAGAGAACAAACTATGAAACAAAAATAATATGGAGAAGTAAATGGGGAATAAATTTTTCCAAATATATAGCAATGATGTACATGTGTATTTTTTTTTTAATTCTAGATATCATCTAAAGCTATTTACTAAATGTCAAATCATAATTTGATATGAAAATGAAATAAAACATAAGACATTTTTTAGCATATCCTTGAAGTGGGAAAGGGAATGTTGAAATGAATCAAGGTGGTTATGTTGTTCAAAGATCATGAGATTTGTTTTTTTGATGAAAATGAATACTTAAGATGGTCTTATAGCTAAGTAAATTTGAATGCACCTATGATGAAGGATGTGATGTAGAAGGTCTTGAGATACCCATAATGGAAATTTCAAGAATAACATAATGGTGATATATATATAAAATCTTCCAATAATTATTGGGGTAGGAGGAAACAAAGTCATTATGTATTATGACATTTTGATGGGTCATTGGTACAATTCAAATAGGCCCAAAGTGCATGACAGAGTCATTGCTTCAACAATTTGCAATAGTAATGATTCATCCAATGAAAAGTTCTCAAGAATGAAATTGTTCCTTCCATCCAAAGTGCGTATGAAATTCACACATGAAAAAATAAAGAAAAACCTTCTAGTTGAGATGACTATTGAAACACCAAACCCCCTAACTATTTTTTTGTATAATTTCTCATATAATTTTTCATGATGTGAAATATATTAGTATGAAATATGTGGTTTCCACATACACCACGGATAAACCTTCATAGTCAAATAATGCATGTGAGTGACAACTTTAGGAAAAAGGTTGTATAGTAATACCATTAACTTTGTGTTTAACTAACTTTTTAACATGTCAATGGCATGGAAAATCTTGTGGTGGTTGGAAGTCGTTAATGGTAGTTTGGTTTATTGTGCGATTATCTGGCTTTCTTTTTGTTTTATGAGAAATTCAACGATTCCAACAAGGAGTTAGACTTGATGGCTATTTATTTGTTTACACCTTATTTAAATGTTATATACAATTAATTTTAAAATCAACGTGTTATTATTGACGTTTATTTAATTTTCAAAATTGTTAATTATATAATATTAATTAGGGAGCAAACGAAGTTTAGGAAATTTGAAATGTTAAGGATTTGAAATATATATATATATATATTCAAAGAAAAAAATCTAGTAATTTTGTTAAAGATAACAAAAGATAGCAAGAGTATAAACATAGACATCGATTGGTATTTCAATCTACCTCTAGTTGGCCTTATACCAAAAAGGGATATGTCCTTCCTTTAACAGAAAACAAAGACATACATAAAACATTTTAGTATCCTTGTTTGTTAGCATATTTTTGGTCTCAGTTGTTTCTATAGTGAGTTCGTATAACCTCTAGATATAGAATACTAAAATATACAAACTCCCATAAACAATCCAAGAGGAAGACAATGTTCAGGTTATTTTCAACAAGTTTGATCTTCCACAAACTTTGATATCAAAATTATGCAAGATCGAAAGAAAATCCTGCCAAAGCCTTCCCTACTCTCCTTCAGGATCCAAATCGACCTCGTAGATCACCCACAGAACAAATCACAGGTCGAAATTATGCAGTGCTAACGTGTGGGCTTCTTGCAGGTGCATCCACTATTCGTTTCGAGATCGACGGTTTGCAACGATTGCAGAACCTCGAATAGCGTGTGGGTTAACGGAGTCTTCAACCTCTGTAGAGGGAAAAGTGCTCGCCCAACTGTGTTTTAATCCGAGTCGTTAATCGTCCACTCCGATGAGGTCTACGCTACTGGTGGGTTGTGGAATTACAAACTGCGTGTTAGTTAATTTCTCCTCCACATTTCGCAATGCTCCTAGATCGTTGATCTGGTCCTTGGTTAGATCGATGGTTCAGATGAAGGCGGTCTCTGTAACCCTGAAACTTTGCAAATCTAAATTGTATTAAATGCATTCATTAACACCTACACTAACAAACCAAATCTGTTCAAATCTATTTGTTTCCTTCTAGAGGCACTTATTACAAATGAATAAAATTAAGAGGACCCACCCTCTTTAGTAAAGAAATTGACCACCTAGGTCAATGTGAGTTTGTGTAATTAGATGCTCCTGCATCAGACTCCCGGGGAAGAAAAGAATGCTCCATCAAAACTCCAAGATCAACATTGTACTTATGAACCTTTGTTGTTGTCATCCGACTGACATCTTATGTTGGTTGTCCTTTCCACTTGATAAAACACTGATAGTATGTTTGTCCTCTAGTTTTCTTGGTCACTCTTCTATCTAAATCTGTTTCAACTTCCGTCTGTGCCTGTTTTGGAAATTGTTCTTCCCATTTCAAAGTATGAATTTCCTCATTCACAAGTTCATCTATTACCTATGTTTATGATTCATTGTAGGGGTATAAATATGCCACATTGAATATGGGAGAAATCCCAATTCCTTCTGGTAATTCTATCTCAAAGGCATTTGCAAAGAATTTCCTCAATATTTTGCAAGGTCCAATCTTTTTCAATTTCAACTTGTTGTATGTCCCTACAGTAAACCTTTCCATTCTCAAATAAACCATAACCAGATCGCCAATTTGGAATTCCATCTCTTTCCTCTTCATATCTACCCTTTGCTTGTACTTGTTGTTGCATTCTTGCAATTTTTGTTTGGCATCTTCTTGTAACCTTTGCATTTGTTCTGCAAATTCTTCAACATCTGCACTCCTTATCTCTTTCTTTCCCAAATATCTGAGTTCATATACTCCCCTAAGGTGCATTCCAAAGACAATTTGGAATGGACTCCTTCCTGTACTCCTGTTAGGAGTATCATTGTAAGCAAATTATGCCTGAGCAAGAGCTAAATCCAACTATTTTGGATTTTTATAAACCCGACTCCTTAATATATTTCCCAAGCTCCTATTCACCACTTTTGTTTTCCCATCAGTTTGAGGATGATAGGTTGAGATCTGCACTCCTTATCTCTTTCTTTCCCAAATATCTGAGTTCATATACTCCCCTAAGGTGCATTCCAAAGACAATTTGGAATGGACTTCCTTCCGTATCTGCTAGGGAGTATCATTGTGGGGCAAATTCTGCCCGAGCAAGTGCTAAATCCCACTGTTTTGGATTTTTATAAACCAGTCTCCTTAATATATTTCCCAAGCTCCTATTCACCACTTTTGTTTTCCCACCGGGCTTTGAGGTGATAGGTTGAGCTAAAACTGAGGTTTGTACCTAGCTTCCTCCATAGTGTAACACACCAAAGAAATCACCCTTTGGCGGGTCCTCATTTGGACTCAACCCCTAATAACTATGGGACTCAGCCAGAGTCGGGTTCTTCTCCGCTCCTTAATGGATCGAGGGCTATATCTATCGCTCAATTTGAACGAAGGCTCCTCGTATTTCACAATGGGTTAACAATGTAATATCTACATGTTCTACTGTGCAACCGTCAAAGCCCGTCAGGGTTAACGTGCATCCCATAAGGATGGATTCCCACGGGGTCAGCGGATGGTCAATAGGAATAAACCTCATAAGTGATAGAGAATTTGCCAATGGGAAAAAGCCCCGTCGCACGTTTGGGGTAATATGTATAGAGGGGAACGCGAGGTCGCCTCCTAATGTGAGGGCTCCCACTTCACACGCCACATTCCGACTCCCACCAAAGGCGTAATGGCAAGGGGGGTTCGGAATCCGCCTGGGCGCCGTTGATCATGTTGACTTGATCTCAACCATTGGGAGAGTTGACGTCACCTCGGACCGCTAAAGGCGTAATGGCCGGGCTCCGGAATGGAACTCAATCGTGATCCTGGACGGGATTCTGTCACCCAGATTCCGCTTCACCGCGGCTTATCCTAAAGCATAACCATCGCCCCGGGTTTAAGGTAACGCCTTGCCCTCATCTAACGGTCATTATGTGGGCTCGGGATCCTCCGAAGAATCTCCTCCGTCCATCGGATATTTCCCTCTTAAAAGGGTCGGAATATCAAGGATTTTGGGAGTTCGCGATTAACGCCAACACAATTCTCATACACAACCAACTTCATCCCCCATGGTCAGAGTCAACACTTTCCCCTCTATCGGAGAATTCTCATTAAAATCATGCATAAAATGTCATGATTCACTTACACTTGAATCCCCTCAACCCCGAACCCCGAGAGAGTGCTTCACCTTTATTCCACCGGGCGTATCACGGTCCTATTAATGCCACATCACTTTCTTTCGGATTTTCATGGACAGAATCACATGCATGACTTCCTTTGATCGCCGAACCCCGGATTCGGAACGCCGAAACTCAAGTCCGATACACCCGTCTCTCCACTTCTATTATCAGGGAAATCGCTGACTGGAATCGTTCTCGGGTGCAAGGTCGCATCGCCTAAACTCTCATCCTACCTCGTGATCCTTCGCCACGGTCCCTCCGAAGGACGGGACGGTTCTGGCATCCTCAGAAATCGCCGGGTCACATTTCAAAGAGAGTATGAGACCCCACCTCGAAACGCCGAACTAACCCCGAGCATCCGTGGATCCTGGATGCCACGTATCCCCGCCCCGACCGCCGGGTTTAGTTCGAAGTCAATCAGCGACTCGCGATTTCCAGTGTAACCTCACCTTATCAATCCTCGCCAATAAAACCTCAAGTTCATGGACATTGGTTCTCCAAACTCGAACTCACTTCAAGCATTTCATACCTCTCCACGATCGGACGGGTCTCCGTGGATTTCGCTAAATTTCATCAAGTTTCACCACGACTCTTACACTTGAGAATCCTCCAACTCCTAAGTTTTTCTTTGGTTCGAAAACTCTACCAGGCCTATTCATGAGATGCTTACAAGGAACCTGGCCTGAAGCTTTTGTCCCTTCAATTTTCCAGAGATTCTCTATGTTCTTCCGTGTTCTAACCTCCAACAGCCTCTCAGTTGGTCGCCTCGCTGCTACTTTCAGAATCCATGGTTGTTAATGACTATGGTTCACTCCGACTAGATCTCACCCGTCAACTTATTTGTCGGATAACACTATTGTCATGGGACCTACATAGAACCGTTCCTCCTCAAAAAGGGTTAATAAGGCTTACGCGCTCGAATCCTCACTCTGTGTTCCGGGTGAACCTTTCCACGAGGGAATCTCTGTGACGAGATACTTACCGGGTCATTCACGGGAGAATATAAATGAAGACAACTTTCCGAGCTACTACATGGTTAGTCGCTCATTGATCGAATCGTATATGGTATCCTTTGTGATAAGTGTATATCAACTTATTCATATCAAACATAACGCTTAACACTTCCTCATGCTGAAACCTTTTACAATTTCACAGCTCTATGAACTAATATCTACTTCTTATCAACAATTAATACACAGATATTTCTTCACAGGAAAACATGTACAATTCCCACAAGTCTATGAACATATGTGATGACATATATATTCCAGATGTATTTATGAGTAAAACATTTATCGGCGGTGCTCACATCGGACGCTGACCGCCGAGAGGGTGCTTGCTTTCCACCTAACCAGAGGGCTCAAATAATTCTAAAGGATTTTACCAATTAGCCACCCTCGAAATGAGGACCACGACGGCCCCGAGACTTAAGGCCTTCCTCGTCTTCCAGTGACCAGGAGCAAGGTTGCAATCCTTCCTCTCTTCTATCACTCACTCTTCATATCTCCGGGGTTCTTCCTCCTTCCCTCGCATATGCCCTTCTCGCTCCTTCCTCATGACTTTTTCCTTTTGTGAGGTTGTGTGTGGCGCGATTAACCTCGTGTTGATCAGGCCTGATGTCTCTACTGATGGGCGGTTCACCTCCCATCCCCACTGCTTAACAACCCACCACCGCAAGGTACGTGACATACAGCCGCTTTGGTTCGGCCGTTGGAGTCCAAATATCGGGTATTCAATTCCCCAGGAAGCACTTTTCTAAGGTGCCCTCCACCACCATCGGTCTCTTTTCCGCACATCCCCGGGCCTAGCTTCTCGCCATAATTCAATAATATTAAATCTATCATTTACATTCATTGACCTTCCCTGTGTCCATTTACATCACATATTCATAATTTATGAGTTTTGCCATAGTCCCTGGCTGGCCTACTATATTTACAAACTTGGGAAACATGGGTATTACAATCGTCTTCCCCTTAAAAGGAACATCGCCCCCGATGTTCTTTTAGAAGGTCGACATGAATTCATATGTACAAAATTAAAATAAAATCAGATATGCCCTCGGCTCTATGGCATCCCCATTTCCCAGTAGCTGCCTCATCCGGGTTAAAATGTTTCCATTGGACCTTGACTTGTGCAATGGTTCTGTCTGGAGTTGGGTTTCCTTCCGGCCCACATGCACCGGGTTCCGGTGTGAATTCTCCCTCCTCGTCTAACTGGATCATGCACTACCAATTATATGATTAGCACGTACAATTTTCCAATAAGGAAACATGGAAACATTGTGTGCTTTTAATCATGGGAGGGAAGTGCTAGCCGATAGGCTACCTGGTCCCACTCGGTCTAGAACCTCAAAAGGTCCATTTACCACCGGTGCCAATTTCCTATAACAATAAGCTCCCATTTTTAGGGGAACTCCTTTTGGGCTTAATACTGAGATATACACGGTCTCCTCGCTTGGAACCTCGAGTTCTTTGATCCAACAGATAGTCACGGTTCCTGGGCGCACCTTCAGATTTGTTTTCATTTGAATCAATTTGTTGTTCCATTTCTTTTAGCATGCTCTGGGTCCAAAAGAAACCTCCGCTCTCATGTGATTGCTCCACCGACCGAGTGTTACATTGTCTCCATGAGAACTTCAATGGACTCATCTTTAAGGATGCTTGTAGTCAGTTGTTGTAGGCAAATTCTACCAATGGCGTGTGTAGTCTTCCCATTTCCTAGGTCGGTGCATCACATGCATCCTTAACATATATCTTCTAATATCTTATTTATTCTTTCTGTTTGTCCATATCGGTTTGAGGGTGATGGAAGGTACTTAAACAAATAATTTGGTCTCTAATCCGCCATCGCTAGATCTCCAGACTTGAAGTGAATTTTGTGTCTCCGTAAGATATTATCTCTTTCGGCATAACGTGCAGTCTAAACACCTCTTTTCTATAAATAATTTAAGTGATCTATCGCTTGTGTCGATTGACGGGAATGAAATGAGTGCATCGTTTCCGGGCTTATCTATCACCACCTATAAATGGGTATCATTATGTTTCAAGTTGAGGTTGGGTAGTCCCGTGATAAAGTCCATGGAGATGGTTTCACATTTATCCCACCCTTTTTCTTCAAACCCTTCCACCATCCCATCCATTTGGCTATGTCCTTTCTTTCAATCCTCTCACTCAGAAAATTGTTTTGGGTGCAGTGAAATCATTTTCATATCCCGGATGACCCGAGTAGGTCTTTTATGTAGTTCATCCATGATGAACCTCTTCAAGTCGCTACAATTGGGAATGTAAAGTCTATCTCTCTAGGTGAGTAGACCTCCTTCATTATCCTGGATAGCCTTCAGATTTTATTCCAATACCGTCAGAGGGTTACATCACTTTTGACCTAAGAAACTGCTTTCTCAGGCTCTCTTTGACTGGGTTCTTGATATCCATCTCGTGTACTCACCACGGCCGTGAATCATTCTCATGCTTCAAGCCATAAGCATCTGGCCACCCTATTCCTTACCCTCGATGTGTTTGATTTCAAAATCAAATTCGCTTAATGAGGGCCATCCATCTAGCTTTGTCTAGTATTGAGCTTGGGTTGATCGCAAACAAATATCGTAATCCACGCTGATCCTCAACATGCGCAATTTCCTCCCGAGGTAATGCTTTCACATTTTTTAAGGCCTGCACTATGGCGGCCAATTCTAGGATCATGAGTCACATAGTTGACCCCATGTTCATTCAATTTTCAGGACCCATAGCAGATCACTTTTCCTTCTCCTCGCGATAAGGACTCCTCCGGTGCCCTTCTCATGTGCATCCACAAGGAAGTCACTGTCAGCAATTTTCAACACCCAAGTGCATGGGTTAGTAGATGTTTCAAGGTTTGAAATCTTCTTCACATTGTTGTGTCCACAAATTTTTTTTCCCCTTCTTCTAGAGGCGTTGATTCGACAACCAATCTTGGAGAAATCTTTATAAATCTCCTATAGTATCCCGGCAATCCCATGAAGGATCTGATGTCTAGACATCCTTTGGGGTAGGCTATTCCATGATAGACCCCGATTCATTTTCGATTCATCATACCCCTTCCTTGGACGTAACATGTCCCAAGTAGTGTATTTGTTTCCGAAAGAAGTCACACTTTGTCAATTTTAGTATGAGTCGGGATGCTCTCTTAGCACTTGCGACAAGTCTAAGATGTTCTTCATATGTTCTTTCTCTATTCTTAGAGTAGATTAAGATATCATCAATAAAGACCAATACAAACTTATCAAAAAAATTTTACCGAAAGTACATTGTTCATTAAACACATGAAAGTAGCAGGGGCATTGGTTAACCCAAAATGGTACTACCACAAACTCATAATGACCATATACCGTGGTCCGAAAGCGGTCTTGTATGGATGTCTTCTACCCTTGATTCGGACTTGATGGTATCCCAATTCCTCAAGTCAATCTTTGAGAAAATGGGACGTTATTCTCCTAACCGGGACGTAATAGATCAATGTGATCCCGGGCAAGGTATTTGTTCTTATGGTTACTTTATTAAGTTGTTCGTAATCTATACACGCTTCCAAGGTGCCATCTTCTTTTCACAACAGGACCGGGTGTTCTGGGACATCACTGGTCAATATAACCCTTTATCCATCATTTCTTTTCAATTGCAATTTGAGTTCAACTTAACTCGTGCATGCTCATCCGGATAGGTGTTCTTAGGATACACCTAAGAGACCTTTCCCGGTGCAAGTTCTATCGATAAGTATATGTTTCTTCTTGGAGGTAGACCCGGTTTTTCTTCTGGAAACACATCTCGTATTCTCTCAAGATAGGGTGATCTTCGGGTCTTGGTCAAGACCTTCGGTGGTTTTCAACACCGGGTGTACCGCATATAAGGGACATCCCTTTCAAAAATATTTCTTCATTTGTAATGCTGATATTTGTCTCACCGAGATCATGCTCGACGCTGAAGGGCTATCCTTTTTCCTTTTTCACTCACACATTCTAAAATTTGCAAAATACCAGCTTGGCTTTGTGGGTATGTACCAAATTCCATACCAATCACCGATCAGATGATCCTGTGGGTAATACATTATGGGTCGCTTGGGTGGGGAATTCACCCAACATTAATGGACAGTCTGGTACGGCCTCTACCATTCTCTTTGGTGCTGGCTAACTGTAATTCAACTATGGCTTAGTTTGCTTTCGTGGATGGAGCTTACACTTATCAACGGTTCTAGGGATATATAACTCAAATTTGAACCAAATAATCAAAATATACTAGATGATTGAAAATCATACCTTCTAGTTCCAGCACTGAAGCTTGGTGGTAAGCTATTATATTATCCAAAGATGCATAAATACGTGGCATGCTCCTGGCCACATCGTTGACTGGTAGCTTCCTGCATGTTATAAATCTTTCCGGAATCGGGTCCTCGGGCTGGCCGGAGGGATGCTCTCCTGAGATGATCTCCTTTTGCAATCCTTAAAAGATTCTAAGGGTTTTCCTTTCGGGTTATGAATCAGACTTCCGGGTATAGGTCCGTAGTTTATTTCCAACCGAGGGAAGTTCACGCACACTGGTTGGGAAGTTCATTATGCGGTTCTTCTTGTAGTTTTTAACTCCCAAGGATTTGTTCTCTCTTCGGAAATTTCAACCACTGCTTCCAAATCAAGAGACTCCTCACTGGATGTCCATATTGTTCATGACAATATGTTGCCTTCAAATAGTGTCTTCTAAAGTATCAAGTTCATCAAACTCAATTATTTCCCAATGGGACTAAGGTAAGCCATGAATGAATCATTGCATATTTACCTTTCATCCTTTATATAGGGTACATACCTCAAAAACTCAAGGAATTTGTTGACATATTCTCCATGGTAAGTTGGCCTAGTTTGAGTTCATGTAATTTTTAGCCTCTCTAATAAAATACCTTTTCCACAAATACTTCTTCCGAAGTACTTCTCAAACCGTTTCAAAGATAGGTCCTCCCTGTGGATTCCTTTCATTCTTAAGGTCTTCCCACCGCATGGAAGCCTTCAGATTGAAAGTGTGGCCAAAATTTGCCTTCAAGTTTTCTGAAAATTCATGGACTCTCAAATATTTCTTTAGTCCAAGTAGCCAGTTTCAACCTCCTCCTTCTTTATCTCGGGTCATTTAAGGAGGGAGGTTTTGGCCTTCTAAATTCCCAAATTTCAGGACCAAGTAGGGAAGTCTTTGCTTCTTCTAGAATAGAACTGCCCCGCTTAGAAGAATCTTCGATCAATCGGCTTCCTTCTCAAGAATCATCTGGCATTGGTCCCTTACCTCTAGGGTGAACCTTCTAGATGTGTTTCTCTGTGGCTACTTAACACGTAATTCACGATTTTAAGGCTCCTCTGTGTCTATGTCAGTGATTTGTCGCTAGGTCGTGATAGGGCTCATAGTAGAACGACATTTTCTAATCTCACCGCTTTTCTCTCTCTCTTTCTTCATCCTTCCATATCGGCCTTGCGCCTTGGTGAACTCACCATGAGACTCCCTCACAATCGCCCAAGTCTCCAGAAGTTACTATTGCTCTTTCATCGACTCCTCACCAAGTAGGGGAGCCTTCTCCCACCTCTTGTGAGTCACCTCATACTCTACATTTGTAGATTCCTCAAGGGTTGGTCAGTCCGCTTGAATGTGAAGACAAACGTTTGATATTAGTCAAGAGTTAAATGCATTTGATAACTGCATAATTTCTCATAATTATTTCTGCCACGCGCATTGCCAGGTGTCTATATTCCAAGTTTTTAATCCCCGATAAGATAGTTAAGTCAGGGATTACTCCTCATAAGAGTGCTTCGAACGAAGTTTATACGCGACTCGTTCATGAGCCCCAGCTATCTAATTCTGCCTAGGTGGGAGGCCAAGGGCTTTGAAACCGCGTGAACAGAGCTTCCCCACCCACTCACCGATGGGGCTCTCTTTCATTTAGGAGGGCAAGTCCAAGGGAGACGCCCTAAAGTCAATCTGATAAAATGAAGGGAAAAGGGTAAAGATAGGGCCAAGTCAAGAGAAACCCTTCCAATGCATTGATGCCCAAGATAGTCACAAGAACCATCACAAGCAACTGCCATGACAAAACAGAGACAACTAGAGTATATGCTTCTACCGTGGTTAGCATAAAAATAGATGACTATCTTCAATATATGAGCAAATACTAATGCTATTATTGACGTAAGCCAATGATGGCTAAATAAGCAAGACTTATAATAACTTCAATATAGCATAAAGACAATAGTATTCAATGTGATAAATTCAAACCATGTAATGGCCTAATGTCCCAGTCTGCCTGGTTGCCGCAGCGCAACAATAACTCTATGCTAATCAAATAGGGTTGCTAACAATCACAACGTTGCAGTTATAAACCAAGAAATGGAGTATGATCGCCACTCTAAGGATAATGTTGTCACAGCATGACGTCAAGCTTCATCAATGAGTCAAAAGAAGGGAAAAAGAGCACAACGTTCCACCAAATACACTTGCAAATGTAACCAATAGCTCAATGACAATCAAATGAGAAAGATAAAGCCAAACGTTAGGGTTTTAACTAAGAGGTTTAAAACTATGACGTTGCACCTATGCTATTGTTGTTATTTTGCGTGTTAGCTAGCCAAAGTGGATCGCTTGACAAAATCAACCACCAAAGTACAGCCTAACTCCACGGGCTGCCAGTTGGGAGATGAGGCCGGACCCTTCTATCCAACCAAGTTTCAAAAAAAGGCCTCACGCCATCCGTTAATTTTTAAAATTAATCCCAAGTGTTTTAGTTAGTAGATAGGTTAGTTAGGTTTTGCAATTTTGAAAGAGTTTGAAGGTTGAAAGGGCACAGTCAGTTTTCCAAGAAAAAGACTCTAGATCAGTGCCTTGGGTTAATGGAGTCAAAGAGAAAAGTAGCTAATGGTTTAGGTTGGGTCTTCAAAATTAAGGACAGAGAACTAGGTTTTAGTGGTGTTGCAAAGGCAAGGCCACTAACCCTAACCCTAAGAAAAGAAGACTAACCTAGGTAGCAAAGGCTAGGCCTAGAGCTTGAATCCTTTCCTTAACACTTCCTTGGCAAAACTACTTAGCTTAGAAATAGAAACCTATGGCTGAAAAGTGTTGCAAAGGCAAGGCTTTCTCAAACCCTAGAATCAAACCCTTAGGGTGTAGCAAAAGGCTAGGCCTAGAATCACTCCTTCTTCAATTTCTACTCAAAACTAGCACAAGAAGAGAGAAAAGCTAGTGTAGCAAATGGCTAGGCTAAACTCTCTCAAACTGCAAATGGTTAAAGCTAATGCTATGGGGATGAAGTCTCAACCTACTTGTGTGTAGACTCCCTAGGGTTTCAAGGATTAAGTCAAAGCAACAAGATACAAATGAATGTAAATGTAAGACAACAACTATTCATTCAAGAAGTTTTGAAAGAAATACAATTTACAAGCTGATCAAGAAGAACATTAATCCAACTCCTAGTTGTAAACCTTCCAGTCAGCAAAAGCACCACTTCACCAAGAAATAAACCTTCCAAGAAGTTGGCGCTACCCCCTCCAAGAGACCAAAAATAAGACAAGAGCTAAAGAGTCTCTCTCTAAATGAGAGTAAAAGCTCGCTATGATCCTTAAGAGGGAAAACATCCCCATTTATACAATACTTGACCTAGAATTAAAATTAGGTCAACAAAATAGCCATAGCACAATAGCCTAATTTTTAAATCACTTGTTACTTTTACATGCTAAATCGCCAAAATGAGCAAAAAAGACAAGACGTCAAGCCCCATCAGGTGAGACGTTAGGCCCCCAGAGGGCTTGATATCCACCAAATGAGTGGAACGCTGCCCCTCCTGGGCCCCCAGCATCGTGCCACACGTGCCAAAATAGCAAATCAAAGCTGCCATGTGCCTGAAATCACCCGCGAAGATCAATGGTGACATCCCTCATTCATCATGGTCCATCACCCACTTCGGCTGTGGGCCGATCCTATAAGCCGCTACCCATGTCAAAACGTCCCGAGGGCGCCCTTCCTCCTGCAAGGTCATCACACATCAGTTCCGCCATCCTGCCATGTGCCAACGTCCATCTGATGGGTTTCTAGCCCCATGGAGGTCCGAACTATCATCTCCCATGTGCACCGATCCTTTGACACCTGTCCGCCGGGCATGGTCCCCGCCATTATCAAAGGCTACGCCTTCCATGGGCTCATCAGCCCTAGGCATCATAGCAATGTAAATCAAATTTCATCATTAAAATTACAAATGTATGCATTGACACCCCTAACAAATCTTCTAATAGCTCAAAGACCTTACACGTAATTCACCATACAAAGTCAAAGTAACCAAAGGCACCTACCAATAATACCTACAAGAACCGGAAAGCTCAGCAAAGGGTTATCCAAAAACATGTATAGTGACGTGGTCGCGATTTTAGGGATGTTCCGGGTTATAGCTGACCTAGGGTCGGTGTCGTCAGGTTCTCTTTGTAGGAGGCTTTGTACTGCACTGGCCATGGATGCATCTCCTTTCCAAGCCCCCATTGGCTCTCATCTCCTTTCTTTATTTATATTTCGCTACAAGCCTTGACTAAGAGGACACTACCTTGGCTAGGTGGCTGCAGTCGATGTTGTTACCCACTAGTATCTTCTACGTAAATGATGTATCGGCTCGTGATGAGACCCCTTCCTTTGGCCATGCAACCAGTTAGTCACCGCCTCCGGGCTTTGGTAACCGACGCTGATGGTAATGTCATACCGTTAAATACCTATGAACATACTGGGTCAGCTCATGATGAGACCACCCATCCCTCTTAGTTAGGTTTTGCACTTCATTTATTTATCATTTCTTAGGGTCCCTCAGCTTCTTATCAGAGGCTTTTTATTACCTTCTCTTTGGGATCCCCTCGCATGCATCTCTAGGTTTCAATTTTCCCATGGCTTTTATCTTTACTACCGCTTTTACCCCCTGGCCTTTTAGCCCCTTCTTCCCACAAGACAAGGCAAGATGTACCCGCATAACCTCCCAATGGCTGCTGTTGGAATGGGATAGGTGAGCGGGGTTTTAGATGGAAAGTGAAAGCATGAGGGGAGCGGACGATGATCCTTCGTAACCCCCTTGGTGGCTAACCAAACCATGAATACCAACTCACTAGGGCTAACGCAATCAATCACCCTAACCATGTCGGCGGATTAGTGTAAGATCCAAGTACCATCCAAATGAAAGAGAGATCTAATGCATACATAAGAAGGTTGTGGTCACGATCAAATATGACACATACCATGATACCTCGACCACCAATTTCATGGAGCAAGAGCCTCTTTGATACAAGACCAAACCGAAGGTAATGGAGGTTGGTACCACCGGCAGGACAAATCATCGAGAAGAAGAGAAGGATTGTTGTCCCGATACCGATAACAAGCCCAACTGTGTCGAAAGTGTTGTAACCATGCTCCCATACCAATTTGTAACACACCCACTAAAGGGAATCAAATTTTTGTGGCGGGTCCCTGGCCGGACTCGAACCCCTAATAACCATGGAGGCCCAACAGAAGTCGGCTCCTCCGCTCCCACGCGGATCGTAGGGTTATATTCACCTGCTCAATTTGAACGAAGGCCCTTTTGTATTTCGCTGCCAATGGTTACCGTAATATCCATGTTCTAATTTCGCGAACCGCCGGGCCTCACATGAAAGCTAACGCATCCCATAAGGATGGATTTCCACGAGGTCAGCGGATGGCCATTAGGAATAAACCTCATAAGGGATAGAGAATTTGCCAATGGGAACAAGCCCCGCCACCCGGTTAGATGAAATACAGGTGGCGAGAGGAAATCACGACATGGTGGATGTCATGACAGGAGGGGCCCCACTTCACACGCCATTAATTATTTCGACCCCCACTAAAGCGCGTAATGGCAGTAACCGGACCGCCCAGCCGCCGTGGATCATGTTGACTTGATCTCAACCGTTAGAGAGTTAGATCGCTCACTCCTCCCCCGCTAAAGGTAGAAATACCGGGCTCCGGAATGAAACTCAATCGTAGGATCCGACAGTGGATTCCCCGTCGTCTTCGTGATTCGCTCACCGCCATCCTAAAGCATAACTACGTCCTATTTTAAGTTAATGTCTTGTTCCCTCATCTAACGGCCAATATGGGCCCGGGGATCCTCCGAAAGAATCTCCTCAGTCCATCGACTGATGAGAACGATTAACGCGAATACAATTCTCATACACAACCAATCCCCGATCCCCGATGGTCAACGGGTCAACACTTTCCCCTATCGGAGAATTCCTCATCGGAAAATCGGCGCATAAAATGTCATAATTCACTTACACGGTGAAACCCCGAACCCCGAACCCCCGGGAGAGCAAGCTTCCACCAGAGTTCCACTGCATCGCGGGTCCTACACGCCACATCACTGATTTCGCTGGATTGCTAACTCACATGCATGACTCTTTGACGCCGAACTCCCTGATTCTCCTAACGCCAAAACCCCAAGTCCGATGCCACCTCGTCTCTCCACTGGCATTTGGAAATCGCGATTCAAAATCAAGGTTCTCGTGCACAAGGTCATGACCTTGCCTAACTCAATCCTTCCGACTCTCAGATCCTTCGCCACGTAGTTCCTCCTCATGATCGACTTCTGGCCTCGTTGATTCGGGAAATCGCTGGGCGCGATTTCAAAGAGTATGAGACCCTTACCCCGAAACGCCGAACGCCGAACCCCGGTATATCCGGATCCATGCCACGATCCCCGCCTCCGATTGCCGGTTTAGTTCAACAATCGTGACTCAAGGACACGAGGTGTGGAACTCTCACCTTATCAATCCCCGAATGTCGAAACCCCGAGGTCCGATGGACATTGGTTCTCCAAACTTGAAATCACGGGCTATCTCACAAGAACTCCTCCAGCACGACGGACGGCCCTGATTTCTGCAATTTCAATCAAGTCACCTGGGCCAGCCTCTTGCTACACTTGAGAATCCTTCTCGACTCCTAAGTTTTCTTTGGTTCAAACTCTCCCAGTTCGTTCTCGAGATGTTTACAAGGAACTCCGAAGCTTTGTTTCCCTCTCTCTCTCGACTCTCTTCCTCTCAGACTTCAATGCTCTTCCTAAGTGTTCAACTCCAAATAACCTTTCAAAGCTGGTCGCCTCAAGTATTTCAAGAATCCAATGGTTGTGAATGATCATGGGTTCACTCCGAATTTAGATCTCACCTGGCCAACTTATTTGTCGTGATAGCAATACTTATTGTCATGGGACCTACATAGGGACCGCTCCTCCAAAAGGGTTATTATACCACGCTACTAATCCTCACTGTCTGGGTGAACCCTTTTCCCCAATGGAGGGAATCTTGTGACGATCCCACTGGTCATTCAATGGAGCATAAAGGAAGACAACTTCTTCCAGAGTCGCTTGGCATGGTTAGTCAGCTTATTGACGAATCGTGGCATGATATCCTTTGTGATAATAATATATCAACTTATTCATATCAAAAATAACGCGAACACTCTCATGCTACAAACCTTTACAATTTCATTTCTATGAATCCATCTACTTCTTATCGTCAATTACACATACATTTCTTTCATGTGAAAAATATGTACACTCCCACAAGTCTATGAACATATGTGGACAAGATATATATTCCTGTGATGCATATGAGTAAAACACTTCTATCGGCGGTGGTGCCATGAATGGATCGCTGCATCACTGAGGGGTGCTCAAGTTTCCACCCAACCTGTGAGGGCTCACTGGACTCCTAAAGGATTTGGCCTAATTAGCCACTCCCCTGAAATAGACCATTTCACGCCCCTGAAAGACTTGCGCCTTCCTGCTGCCTTCTCCAAAGGTCCAGGAGCTAAGGTTGTAATCCTTCCTCCCCTCAAGGACCACTCACTCACAGAGATTGCCGTGAGTTCCTCTGCTCTCACACCTGCTCCACCATAATGCCTTATCCCTCTCGCTGGTGGCACGATACTTTGTCGCCGGGCCATGATGGCTCTACTTGGATGGCTGGCTCTCACCTCCCCCATCCCTCAGTCAAGCTATCAACCTACCAGCTCCTCGCAAGGCATTTATTTCCTTGTATACAGCCGCTTTGAAGCTGCTGAGTCCAAATAATTTATTCAATTTTTTGTAGGTTAAATGTTTCTTTCTGTGCCCCCACCAGCCATCGTGGTCTTTTTTTCCGCACATCCCCGCTCAGCAGCTCTGCCATAATTCAATAATATTAAATCTATCATTTACATTCATTGACCTCTTCCTGCAGGTCCATTTACATCACATATTCATACTTATGAGTTTTGCCATAGTCCTTGGCCAGTTCAGTTATATTTACAATCTGGGGGAAACACGGTGTTACACATAGAGTCCTCCAAAAGTGTCCCATGAACTTAGTGTCCCTGTTTGAAACAATGCTCATGGGTAACCCATGCAATCTTACTATTTCTGAGAAAAACAGATTTGCAATATTTGTTGCATCATTAGTCTTTCTACAAGCAATAAAATGAGCCATCTTTGAAAATATATCTACTACAACATAGATAGAGTCGTCCCTTTTGTGTTTTAGGTTAACCCAAGACAAAGTCCATGCTGATATAACCCAGTGTTTTGACTTCTTCCTTTGGCATGCTGACAATCCTGCATTTCTCTACAAACTTCTTGACATCAGTCTGCATTTTAGGCCAAAAATAGAAAGCATTTACCTGTGCATATGTCTTGGTTTATCCGAAGTGTCCAGACAATCCTCCACTGTGATTCTCTTTGATTAAATCCTCTCTCATTGAACACTTAGGAATGCATAACTTATTGTTCTTGAACAACAAACCTCCTTGCAACATATAATCCAACCATTGGCTTCTATTATGGTCAACAGGGTTTTTAACAGCTGCATATATATCTTTAAAAATTGCATCCTCTTTATACATGTCAATTAATTCATCAAATCCCAAAGTGTTGACCTTTAACTCATGCAAAACCAAATTCACTCTACTTAACACATCAACAAATTTATTAGATTTGTCACTTGTGTGTTTGATTACAAAGGTGAAACTTTGCAGAAATTCTACCCATTTGGCATGCTTTTGGTTTAATTTTGGTTGGCTGTTTATAAATTGTAATGCATGGTTGTCAAAATATAAAATAAATTCTTTAGGCATTAAATAATGCCTCCACTCCTTGAGTGTTTACACAATTGCATAGAACTCTTTGTCATATGATGAATACTTTTTTTTAGCCTCATTCAATTTCTCACTGAAATATGTTATAGGTCTTTGTTCTTGACTCAACACAACCCCAATAGTTGTCCCACTAGCATCAATTTCCACTTGAAAAGTTTTGTCAAAACTTGGTAAGGCTAAAACATGTTTCTCAATGATCTTCCTCTTCAACAATTCAAATTTTATGTTTGTTGCTTCTGTCTATTTAAATGGTTGTATACTCTCCTTTATAGTTTCTAATATGGGTGCACAAATCTGACTGGAACTTCTTTTAAACTTCCTATATATACTTGCAATACCATGAAAGCTCCTTACCTCAAATACACTCCTTGGAGTTGGCCAATTCAAGATTGCTTGTACCTTCTCTAGATCCATCTTCAGTCCTTCTTATAAGACTACAAACCCCGGGTATATCAGTTCCCTTTTCATGAAACTGCACTTCTTCAAGTTTATCAGCAGTTTCTCCTTCTGTAGATTACTCAACACCATCTTGAGATGCTCCAAATGTTCTTCCTTACTCTGACTATAAATCAAAATACCATCAAGGTACACTAACAATTTTTCCTGTATATTCTTTTAAGACTCCATTCATTAATCTCATGAATGTGCTTGGTACATTTGTGAGCCCAAAGGGCATCACCAACCATTCATACAATCCATTGTTAGTTTTAAATGTAGTCTTCCATTCATCTCCCTCTCTAATCCTTATTTGATGGTATCCACTCTTCAAATCAATTTTAGAAAAATACTTTGACCCACTCAAACAATCCATCAAATCATCTATATGAGGTAATGGAAATCTGTACCTGATAGTGATTTTATTTATTGCTCTGGAATCAATACACATGCGCCATTCACCACCCTTCTTTCGATTGAGCACTGATGGTACTACACACGGACTTAGGCTCTCCTTTATTAACCCTTTGTCTAATAACTCTTGTACCTGCCTTTTGATTTCTTCATTTTCTTGAGGAGTTAGTCTACAAGTTGCTTTATTAGGCAAACTTGCACCAAGTATCAAATCAATATGGTGGTTGATACTTCTTACAGGTGGTAAGGCATTTGGCAATTCATCCACAATAATATCAACATAATCATCAAGCAGAGTTTTAATTTCATCAGGAAAATCATCTAAATTGGTTGAAGTCAAAATTACCTTTGGGTTACCAATGACAACAAAATGTAGCTCCTCCTTCCTCTTGACTTCATGCAACAATTATTTTCACTTATCAATAGAATACTAGTTCTAGGCTCCTCTTTGCCTACTTCTTCTTTCAAGGGTAGAAATATATGCTTTTTCCCATCCTTCTCTATGGAATAAGTATTCCTTCTGCCATCATGAATGGCCTTCCTGTCATACTGCCAAGGTCTTCCCAACAACACATGACAAACATCCATTGGCATTATATCACATAATACCACATATTTGTATGTACCAATATGTATCTCCACTTTGCATTTCTATGTCACCAAGAGCTGATGTCCTTTCTACAACCATGACACTCTATAAGGAGTAGGGTGTGCCATATTCACCAAGCCCAACTTCTCTACCATCTCCGTGGAGACTAAATTATCAATACTCCCATTGTCAATCACTACTTTACAACACTTCCCTTTAGACTTGCACATAGTCTTGAAAAATATTTTTCTTTGAGCTGGTTCACTTACCTCTTTTTCTACTTTAAGAAAAACTCTTTTCAACAACAAAGACTCTCCTGCCTTAGATGGTTCTTCCTTTCCTACTATCCGATGATTTTCTTCTTTAGCCTATGCTATGTTCACATTCCTTTGATTTGTTGATTTGTTTTTAGGACAGTCCCATGAAATGTGTCCTAATTCACCACATGTATAACATTTGATTTCTCTTCCTCTGCCTCTTCCTTTGAAGCCAAATATTCTACCCCTAGAATCACCTCTTCTTGGTGATTAACTTCCTGAGCTTTCTCCTTCACCTTTAGCAATCTAGTTTCTTCCTCCACTAACAGCTCCTCTACCACAAATTGTACCTCTTCCTCTATTCCTTTGACTTTGTTTCCTTGCAATCTTCTCCTCGGATTTCAAATATGTTTGGTATGCATCCTCAACATTATTGAGAGTCAACAACCCTATTTCATCTTGGATATCATATCTGAGACCATTAATATATCTGGCCACCTTCTCCATATCTCCTTCTATGTGTCCATCCCTGATATTCAACATGTAGAATTCCTCTGTATAGTCCTTAACCATCATTCCTTTCTGCCTCAAGTTCTATAATTGCTTGAAGAGATTCAACTGGTAGTCCTTAGGCATAAATTTACTTTTTATTTTGCTCACCATCTTATCCCATTGATTAATCTTTGCTTTTCCTTTCCTCTGTCAGTGTATCTGCAATTCATCCCACCAGATGGTTGCATGTCCTTCAATTTGGTAGTTGCATACTTCACCTTCTTCCTATCATCAACCTCTTCAAACTCAAAATATTTATCTAAGGTGTTGATCCAGTCCATTAGATCATCCACATTCAGACTTCCATCATACACATGAACTTCTACTTTTGGTCTGCTACTAGCCTTTGCCAGCAATCTGAATATTCTTTCATCTTCTGTCTCTTATGCGTCTTCTTCTTCAGAGGATTGAACCTCTGCTTCATCATTGATATAACCAGCTTCATGATTCCTTCTCTGGTTTGTCTCCATGGCTTCCATTCTAACATGCAGTCTCCTCAATTCCTCTAATACGACATCATTTCTTGTTACTCTGCCTCAGCCTCTACCAAGAGGAACTTCACTTTGCCTCCTTGGTGACATGGTTCACTGATCAAGAGCAATTGGTTGATCTAATACCAACTAATGCAAGATTGAAAGAAAATCCCGCTAGAACCTTCCCTACTCTCCTTTAGGATCCAAATCGACCTCGCAAATCACCCACAAAACAAATCACAGGTCTAAATTACGTAGTGCTAATGCGTGGGCTTTTTGCAGGTACATCCACTGTTCGTTTTGAGATCGACGATTCACAACGATTGCGTAACCTCGAATAGCGTGTGGGTTAACAAAGTCTTTAACCTCCGCAAAGGGAAAAATGCTCGACCGACCGTGTTTTAATCCGAGTCATTAATCATCCACTCCGATGAGGTCTATGCTACTGGTGGATTGTGGGATTACAAACTGCACGCTAGTTAATTTCTCCTCCACATTTTGCAATGTTCCCTGATTGTTGATCTGGTCCTTGGTTAGATCAACGGTTCGGATGAAGGCAGTCTCTGTAACCCTGAAACTCTGCAAATCTGAATTGTATTGCACGACAATCAGTCTCTGGTTTGAGATCACAGTGTTGACTATGGCTCACTCAATAGATTAACAGAAGAAAAAACTCAAACAATCTACATCACGCTATTAAGACACATTCAATTAATATGACACCAGAATCGTAAAAGTGTAAAAATGCTTCATTGATTAAAGATCAAAAACCTCCAATACACACAATTCACACTTCACGGACAATAGAACTCACAGAACACTCACATCTACTCTAAATTGTTTCACACTCATGGGAAATCCAACTCTGTCTAACTCAGAACTCCCTATTTAACACAAACATTACTATTTCGATTGGATTCAACAACCAGATCCAATTCAAATCTCAAAAAAACCATAATCCCTAATTAAATGCATTCATTAACACCTACACTAACAAACCAAATATGTCCATTACCTTCTAGAGGTACTTATTACAAATGAATAAAATTAAGAGGACTCACCCTCTTTAGTAAAGAAATTGACCACCTAGGGTAATGTGAGTTTGTGCAATTAGATGCTCCTGCATCACAAAAGGACATTAAAACAAGGGTTCATGAAAGTGAGAAGTCATGTGGTCTTGTTGGGACTCAATGATTTCCCATTTTCCTTCTTACAACTCTAATTCTTCCTTGGAAAACTTGTTAGTTTCAAAATTTTGTTTCCCATCGAAATAAAAGTTGCAACAAGTAATTCTGCAAGACAAACCCCCTTTCATCCACATATATATAATCCATGTTTATTCTTTATTAATGTTAATAATAACCATAAATTTTGATGGGGTTTGTTATGTACTGTGTCACATGGTCTTACCTAGTGCTTTTATGAATTATAATGGACTTTAATTAAAGGCTTTTATTTTAATCAATTGATATGAATTATAATGGATTTTAATTAAAGGCTTTTATTTTAATCAATTGAGGTGTATGGATTAGAGTATGTGTATATTGACATAATTTCTAAGTTGAGTTCATGAAGAGAGGAAAAAAGTTCATTGAAATGATCATCAAACCTCCATGTAGTGGTAAGTTCAAATATATATATTTTAAAATATTTGTCACATGTGACAATAACTATTTTGAAGTTTTATTTTCTTTTATACATTTTTTAATATTTTCAAATATTAATCTCCTTGATCTCCTTGCATGCTATGTGTTCCACCACCATGAATACACAAATCATTTAAAACTATATTTATGTTTTTTTGTTTTTTTTACCATTAATATTTTATTTTGTTCATTTTTTATTTAAATTTTCAATAGAATATGGTCTATTGAACCTCTTTTGTGTTTTGTTTCATTTTTCCTAGACAAAAACAAATTGTTAAACACAACATTGCTTGATGCATTCAACTTAGACTTAAGTGTATTAAGTAAGTTTTAGACATTAATTGAATACAATCCCATGAGCTCATGTCATCTTTGTGCATACCATTGAATCCTATCCTATACATTATACTAATTCCTTTCTAGAAATTACATTTGGTGTTGATGTGGTTTGATATGATATTCTATCTATAGAATGAAAATTAACAAAAATACATATAATAGTTAATAGTTAATTAAGAGAAAAAAATAAATATCAAACTTCATAAAAAGAAACTTGTTATAAAAAATTCTTAATACCCCTCAATTTTTTTTTATTGTGAATACCTATTAAATTTTTTATAATACTTTCACACCTAATAAAATGTACACTAAAGGTTAACACTCTCTTTGGATGGACAAAATTCTTTTTCCATTGATTTTATTTACTAAGATTTTTTCTAAAAAATAAAAGTAGTCAACATTGTGTCATAAATATTTGTAAAAGAATTACATATTAATAATACAATAACAATAAATATATAGATACGATCTTTACATGGAGACTTAATTGGCTTTTTCTGATCTGAATACCTACTATCTATCCCTAGTTTCATTCTCTATCCACAAAGCTACCAATGTAAATCTTTTAGCGCAAGTCAAGATGCAAGAAATTAAAGAGGCCCTGGATCAAATGAACCTAGATAAAGCTCCGGGCCCCGATGGATTCACGGCCAGATTCTACCAAAAATGCTGGGAAATAATAAAATCAGACCTGCTAAAAATGATTCTGAAGTCTCAGAGATGCAGCAAAATAGGAGGGGGAACAAACTCTTCCTTCTTAGCTTTAATTCCAAAAGAAAAGGGAGCGATAATATTTGGAAGATTCCGGCCGATTTCTCTATGCAACATGAGATACAAGTTAATCACAAAAATAATAGCCAATAGGCTAAAAAATTTCCTTCCTGCCATCATTCCGGAAAATTAGGGCGGGTTCATTAAAGGAAGGCAAATAGTGGATAACATCATTCTAGTTCAGGAAGTGTTGCACTCAAGAAATCAAAGAAAAGACAAAGGTATGATTATAAATCTTGACCTTGCAAATGCTTTTGACAGAGTTAGGCATAATTTCCTGTTTAAAGTCATGGAAAACTTCGGTTTTGCTCTAGCATTTATAAGCTGGATAAAAGCCTGCATTAGATTCCCCTGGATTGCCCCCCTAGTAAATGGTTGAGCAACAAAGTTCTTTCAAGCGTCCAGGGACCTCAGGCAAGGCTTCCCCCTCTCCCCGCTTCTCTATGCTATACAAGCCTCCGTGCTAAGCTTTCAACTAGATTATGACCAACAACATAATAGTCTCCTCAGCCTGAGAATAACCCCGGGGGTAAAATACATTAACCACGCCCAATTCACGGACGATACACTACTTCTGGGAGGAGCAAGTGTGCAAACAACCAGAAAATTTAAAAAAGAACTGGACACTTATAACGAGATCTCAAGAAGCAAAATAAGCTTGCCCAAAAGCAAGATCTATGGGTGGAACACCTCTCCAAGAGAAATGCTAGAGATATCAAGAGTCCTAGGGTGGAAGGTTTCACTAATTGGGATTCCTTTAAATATTTGGGAGTGCTGATTTTCAGGACCAAACCAAAGGCTTCTCAGTGGCTCCCTCTACTAGACAAGTTAAAGGGAAGAATCAACTCTTGGGGAGCAAAATGGTTAAACATTGCAGGTAAAGTTGTTCTCATAAAGGTGGTTTTAGTAAGCATCCCGATCTACCAAAGCTCACTCCTGCTAGCCCCTACCACCATGACTCAGAAAATAAACGTCCTTTTTAGACGGTTCTTATGGGAGGGAGGAAAGCAAAATGGGAGGAAACTACACCTTATAAGCTGGTGGAAAGTCACCAAACCAATTACAGAAGGCAACCTCCATCTAAGAGATATTAACACTCAGAATCTTGCTCTCAGAGCCAAGCTTCTCTGGAATCTTGTCATGGGGAAGTCCACTTGGAGCAAAAAAACAATCTGGAAGAAGAACTTCCACAGCCAGAGAACTAAATGCCTGGATCGGCCTACAAAAACGGTCAGAGGGTCTCCAATATTCAACCTATGTCTAAAAGCAATGAGACTCTTCAAGCCCAATCTTACATGGATACCAGGGAATGGAAAGAATATTAACATATGGGATGACTCAGTGTTGGGAGACCCTCCATTAAGATCGATTGAAGGAATAGCTCAACTCAGAGCCTGGATGCGGTCCCAAGTCCTAGTTAATCTGTGGGACATCTCAATTTGGAGCGACGATGAAGACAAAACTTGGATCAGGTGGGAAGTCAACAACAAACCTCCAGAGCTTGATGGGGAATGGAACATTTTGATGGACTCCCTACAAGGGAAATCCCTGATAAAAGCAAGGAAAAAGGACAAGAGGGGATGGGGCTAACATTATGGAAAATACGCAACAACAACAGGGTATAAAAGCTTCACAGTAGTTCCCCATGTTCCACTGGACCCTACAATTTGGAAAGCCATTTGGAATTCCAAGTCCATTCTGAAGATAGACATGTTTGTCTGGACCCTGGCTCATAGAAGCATATTAAATGGAGAAAATCTAAGGAGGAGAGGGTGGGAAGGCCCCTCCAGATGTCCCCTATGCATTCAAGAAGAGGAAACACCAGACCACTTGTTTCTGAAATGCCCATTTGCTAAAGAGGTGTGGAATCTGGCCATGTGTCTGAAGCCGGGAACATTTGATCTACCCCAAGAAACTAATGCTTTGCTTCAGAACTGAAGATCTCTCTGTCCATTCCAGGTAAGGAAAAAAGCCCAACTCAACATTCTCTAGAGCACTCTACCAATCTCTGGAAAATTTGGTTGGAGCGAAACAATAGGATTTTCAGGGAGATCACTTGCAACTTTGCACAAGTGGCAAGTAAGATAAAAGCCCTCTTTGGCGAAAGTGCCCCCTACTTAAGCAAAATAAAGAATTCGAGAGGCCTAGAAGTGGAAGAGGAGCAGTGGATCAAAAGTTTCAATCTCAAGGAACAACCAAAGAAAACAAGCATAGAAACAAGACATGAAAAATGGGAAATCCGGCTGAAGCAGGAGGAATTCAGGGAGTGGAAGAGGCAAAGAAGGAACCATCTTTTGTTCTTTGATGGGGCTTCCAACGGGAACCCCGGGGCGGTCGGAGGAGGAGGAGTCCTCTTGGCCCTAGACAGAAAGCTAGAACTATCTTATGCTTGGGGGCTAGGAGTATATTCCAACAACCAAGCAGAAGCACTCACTCTCTGGAAAGGGTTGAACCAGGCTATCAGTAAGAAAGTCAATGATTTAGTGATCATAGGGGACTCCAGATTGATAATCCAAGCCCTGATTCTCCATAACTCGGTTAAGCAAACAAAGCTCCAGCATATCTTGGAGAAAATTCACCTCCTGCTAAAAAGGTTGAGAGCCTTTCAAATGTTCCACATTCTTCGTGATCTGAATGAACATGCAGACGAAGAAGCAAACAAAGGCGCCACCTTGAGCAAAAGGGAAATCCAAATCAATGGAATTTCATCCCGTTTGGCAATCCCATAAGGCCCGAGCAGGAAAGGGGGGGCTACCATTGGTCAACAGAGAACCTGAGCTTGCAAGAATGATAGCTGACAAAGCAAAGAAGAAAGGGAGACATTGATTGGAGGAAAGACAAACAAATCCAGAGCCAAGTAGCGTAAAGACAAGATAGGCAATATAAACGAGGGGAAAGGTAAGCAATTGGGAGATGANCACATTCTTCGTGATCTGAATGAACATGCAGACGAAGAAGCAAACAAAGGCGCCACCTTGAGCAAAAGGGAAATCCAAATCAATGGAATTTCATCCCGTTTGGCAATCCCATAAGGCCCGAGCAGGAAAGGGGGGGCTACCATCGGTCAACAGAGAACTTGAGCTTGCAAGAATGATAGCTGACAAAGCAAAGAAGAAAGGGAGACATTGATTGGAGGAAAGACAAACAAATCCAGAGCCAAGTAGCGTAAAGACAAGATAGGCAATATAAACGAGGGGAAAGGTAAGCAATTGGGAGATGAAGGCTCAAAGAAGGACAAAGATCCGTCACGAGCAACACATCCTGGGTAAGGTCGATCTGAGCGGTTTGATCCATCAACCTCAGGAGAAAATCGGGCTTGATAGGAAAGGTATTGAGACCGTGGTTAAAAACTTAGGCCCTGAAGGAATCGGGCCAACTCTTGTGCAGAAAGGTGAGAGACCAAGAGGGGAAAGTAAGAGGAAAACTCTCCAACAGAGGAGGCTCGACAAGCACTGGAAATCAAGCATGACGACTAGCTCAAGGAGCAAGTCGACGATGGAGGAAAGACTCAAGACTATGGAGGAGGATATGAAGAGGATTAAATCGATTGTGCAAAATCAAGACATCATCCTTCAGGGATTCGATGTTGAGGTAGGGTGAAGGCTCGCCATGCTCGATGCAGACATCACAAAGACCAAAAACGTCTTTGCTAAAGCAGTGGACCAGGTTCGGCAAGAACATAAAGACCCAAAGGAGGAGCTTGAAACCCGAGTCCTCAAGCTAGAGACCCAACTGGAAAAATTGACCCTGGAATGGCAAATCGAGCACGGCCTGCCCCAGAAGTAGGTTCCAAGGAAGTTCGACCTGTAAGGATTGCCATGCAAGACCTCTTCAAATAACTCTGTGATGTCGACACATTGTATAGAAGCCACCACATACAGCGAGTTTAAAGCTTTATTTGGTTTACAAGTTTTAGGATGTTGTAATAAGCAAGACCAAGTAGAGTCTCATGAAGTCGAACCAGTTGTAACGACTACAGTAACTTTGTCACTACCTATTTAAATAAAGATTCATTATCCGTTTTTGTAAAAAAAACAAACAATAAATATATAGATAAATTCACCATAATGTATATATATTGACATTTACTTATAAAATAAGATTACATCAAAATATACAAATTCAAAATTTAATACAATATATGTATCTTGCAAATTATAGTAATTTAATAAACTAATGATCAAACTATATTTATCTTTATTTTTTACTTTTGCAAATTATATTGATGCAAATATCTCATTTTAAATTGTTTAAAAGTAAAACGATGATGAATGCTTTCATGAATCCTTATGTCCATAAAAAGAAAAAGAAGCTCAAGTCTTAATTTGATATTTACTTATTTATCTTTACTTTTGCAAATTATAATGATGCAAAAGTATGACTTTTAACTTCTTTTAATTAAAAGAATAATAATGTTTTTCCCAATCCTTATGCACATGAAAGGAAGATAATTACAAAGGTTTTTTAAATGTATAAATATAAGAGTTTTTTAGTTATTTTAAATAACAGGGATAAATTACCCTCATATCATTTCTTGTAAAGTTTTTCTAACAATATTTTAATTTGAATTCGTCATTAAAAATCTAATTTTTTTAGTTATTTTAAATAGCAAATTAAAGTGTGGGATAACTTTTTTATTTGAATTAATGTTTATAAAATGTAATTTTTTCTTAGTATGATATATCTCGATCAACCCAAATCAATGAAGTAACAATTTAGCTATAGGGATTATAACTCAGAATCATCAATCATCATTGAAATAAAATGATCTTAATAACAAAAATTGTGATTTCAATCATTTTTAATAATTGAATATTTAAATTATTTATAGTTGTATTTTGATTTATACAAATGGTTTGAATCAATCACTTCTCCTTAAATCAATCTTTACACTTACTTTTTCTTTAATTTTACAAATTTAAAACTACCCATAAAAATAAAAGGAAAGAGGTTGGCTATCAATTTCATTTAAAAAAATATAACACCATTATATCCAACCTAGTGAGATGATTTGAATTAATCAAATGGTCTTCTCACGATGCATAATTTAAAGAGAAGTACCAAATAAAAATAATAAAACATAACTCAAATTTAAATATTAAATATATAAGCTGCACTATGAAATAGAAAATTAAATAAAATATTATACTAAAATAATATGAAACAGAAAGAGATAGCAAATTTAAATATTAGACATGCAAATGAAATATAAAAATAGGAGATTACATATGCTAAGTCAAATATACAACAACAGGAAATTGATTAGAATTAAGAAACAATAAATTTATAAAATTTCAACTTATGTCTTTACCTTTTTCAAAGTGGGCAACAAAATGACCGCTTTTTCAACATGGGAAACGAAAGATTTTATTTGATAGGCGGAGCACTCCTCTGTGAAACCAAGAAAAATACTGCATATTTATTGACTTCTCCATTGATCAGCCAAGTACCTCTAAAGAGATAACGACCTAAAAAAACAAACAATATTAAAAACCATATCAAATGAGAGCAAACAATATTAGAAATCATACCAAAGAAAAGCGTGATGTCCCTATTCATATGAAGCCGTGATCCCGGTGATATTTAATTTCTCGCAAGCCAATGGAAGGTTAAAAAGGCAGAGATGAGGGACTCTCGGTGGTGGATCAGCAAATGCAAGTCCCCACGGAAGCCACTGCTATTGATCCTGCTAATATACGGTTCTAGCTTATGGGTGAAGGCGAAAGGGCATTGAGGAGGTGGAGCAGCAAATCTCACAAATTAGAAGGGACAGGTGGCAACGGTATTGACAGAGTACGAAAGGTCAAAGCGTAAGGGCGAAGGGGCATTGAGGCGGTGGATCAGGAAATCACAAGTAGCAGAGTAGAAGGGACATGTGGCCGTTTATAAATGGATATTGACAAACGAGCAAAAGTCTAGCAGAACTGTCCCCTAAAAAAG
>SNQJ01S0052105.1:48041-92314 GCA_010110895.2 Picea sitchensis | reverse complement strand
AATCATATATTTTATTATGCATTGGTCGAAGGTGGATTAATGCTAGCATTAGTTCAAATGTTTTCCTTAGCATTTTCTGCTGGGTAGAATACATTCTCTACCATATTACTATGTGTGATTTTTGCTTTATTGTTGCGTGCTTCAAGAGAACAGGCCTGCCACGCTGCATATTTTCTTAAATGCTTGCACATGCCTACGCCCTTTGACGGTCCTGACAGTCTTAACTGTTTACCTAACAACTCTGGTAGTCTTAAATGATTATTGTACAGATGTGTTGCAATACAGTTTCGTTTATGGTCGGCATCGCTGCTCAAGTGCTCGATCCTTGTTCATTGCTTTGTTCCATGATTCTAGTTCTTGTTTGATTCAACTTTGCAAAGTTAAGGTCCTGCACTTGCAGTTCGAGCTCTTCGTGGTTGTTCACTAGTTTGTTGTCCTTCAACTTTGCAAGGTGTTGGACCTGTTGTTGCGGTTTGCCATTTTTTGGGGCTGAGCTCTTGTTATCCTTTCTTGATGGGTAAGTTTCCCTGTTCTTGTTGTTTTTCAATGGTGGGAGTCCCTGCCTCCAAATTCTGTTGCAGACCATCTTTGCCTGTGCTCTTAGTTTCTGTTTCTAGAAACCATGCGTCTTGCAATGCAGAGGGCTTTACGAAAAGTAGTTGGGAGCCATTAGAAGAGGGAACCATCGGGCGGGGTGTAGTTGCAGGGGATGCTTTTATTCTGTGGGTCGGAAAACTGTGTTTACCTGTTCTCTTTCTGCTCAATAAAGTTATTGTTTTATTTATTTCTCTGTTTTCTTCTCATCTGCTATGAGGACTAGGCGGGATTTGAGTTGAGAAGAAGAAGGTTGAAAGATACATACAGGGATTGGTACCCTATTTTGCTTTCTTTTTTTATTTTGCTAGCTATTTTTTTTCCCCTGCTTTTCTCTGTTTTCATAGAAACTGAATGTATGTAGCAAACAACTTGAAAATGACAGTTGAAGAGATGAAAGAAGTGATAGTTGTTGAGTCGTATGAAATAGATACACAATCCATTATACATGACAACATTGACGTGGTTTTGCATAGCAATGAGATTTTTAGATTGGATGCATTCTCGTATATTGTTGGGGATTATCTTTTCGATACATTCCAGGTTCTATTGCATTTTCGCTATTCGTTGATCGAGCTACGCAATGGATTGATAGATTATTTCTTGACGTGTTTTAAAAATGGCGACGTTGAGGCTTTGCAGTCCTATGAATACGAACTGGAATCTGATTTTCTTCGGCAGTTCCATGGAATACATTATGTCACTACGTATTTTTCAAAGATGCGGTTATCTACATCTCTAGTTCTACCTGCGCATGAGATGGGACTTTGGGGAGATACATTTTGTATACGGTGGTTGTCTAATTGGCTGAATATATCAGTTGGCATTTGGTCATTGACAAGAAAAACAAGATATCTACTATTCAACAAAATTGCATCTGACAATCCATATTGCATCTTGTTCCATGATGCCAATGCCCTCAGTGGCTATTATGAACCACTGATGTACAGAAAAATGTCCATATGCAATATAGAAAGTTCTTGTATCTACTTATCCATTATTTGCAAAGACCTTCAATCACAATGGAAACGAATTTTGCATGGCATAGATTGCCATGGTTTACAGTTGCCAACAAATGTTGTTTCTAGCTGTGGAGATAGTCTGTTCAATGCAATTTGTTGTTTGGTGGAAGCGGAGTTCGATGTTCAGTCGTTGCGACTTTACACTATACAGTCCTTTTGCAATGCAATTATAGGCGACAACCAACAGGTTTTTAGGTGATGCTTGAGGAGTGGAAGGCGAAACCCTAGAGCTCTGTAACAACGTAGACATTGTTGCACGCTCTGACACCAGCGTTCAGTGACAACAGACTAAGCTCTGTAGGTAACGACTTCATGAGATCGTTGCGCATCTAGGATGAGTCTGAAAGAGGGGGGAAACCCCCCTCGTACAACGATATCACTGCCAATGAGAGAAATGGAACCTGTGCCAAATGACATGCATTTGAGTCACCACCGCACCTATGAGATTAGATTTTCATTCAGGAACAGGGGCTCAGGAAAGAGATGGACATAGAACCCAACACATCTCATCAAAAAGCTTCTAGAGGATGGGAACCAGGCAAATGTATACCCCAAATGGACAAACCCCCTCACTATCACATCAAATAACACAAGTAGGGGAGCACACTCAGTTTATGATGGATCATGCTCTAATCGGCAAATTTTTAGGCCTATGGCCAACTGAACGCGATCTCACACGATGGATCAAGGACTAGTGGAACCCCAAAGGAGACTATGAAGTTCAGCTCAGTTCCAAGGGTTTCTTCACAATAATCTTGTACAACCTCGAAGACAAGGATAGAATCTTTGATAATGGACCGCACTTCTATAACTTGGCGGGATTGTTTTTACGATTTTGGACAGACTGATTCAACCCAGAGAAGGAGGACTTCACAAGAGCGCCAGTATGGATTCATTTGTACTCACTGCCCCAGGAATTCTGGATAGAAGAAATACTCATGGGCATTGGGAACACAGTGGGGTGATATGTAAAGGCATCGGAGGCTACAAAGATGAGGAAGTATACCTCATATGTCCGCATCTGTATCTATATGGACATCTCAAAGGCTCTGCCAGGATCAATCACCCTAGAATATCAGGATGACGACTGGAACCAAACAATTGATTACGAACACATCCCCTTTCACTGCAGGAAGTGCCATGAGCACGGCCACCTCTTTAGAGACTGCCCTCTGAATGCTCCAAGCACCAAGTCTAACGACAGTAAGAAAAAGGATGGCTTCACCAATGTCATGGGTAGGCGGAAAAATCCACCAAGAAAAAAGGACTAGAGTACGACTCCAAAGATCCCAACCAAAAACTCCTATGAAGTTTTGAACCAGCTGCCAGAAGAGGAGGGAATACAAACCCTCACCAAGAAAAAATACAAGAGAAGGGTAAAAGCCCTGAGGAACCCAACCCAACTCAAGCCAAAGAAACAACCCAAGTAGCTCAAACAGGTACAGATGGAGACACCACCATGCAGATGGATGAAACTGATATGGCAGACATAGATCTAGAAAAGTTGGAGTTAACCAAAAAGACCTACAACACATCTCTGTGGACCAACTCCGCAAAGTCCATAAAGTGTTCACAAATTCCACAGCAGGATCTACGGCCAGACTGGGCATAACAGCTAAACCAGGAACAGAACCCAAAAGAGCAACCAAGGAAAACAAAAGTAGGGGACGCAAAACAACCCAACAGCGTATCAAAGAAGCAGGAAACATGATGATAAACTCAGGCTAGATACATAGGTTATCGAAGGGATACCTCCACCCCACCCCGCCTTAGTCATGATGAAGACAATTACTTGGAATATCAGAGGGATTAATGGTAGATCCAAGTAGAGGATCCTCCGAGATTGCATTAACGCTGAAAACCCAGATGTCCTACTCCTACAAGAAACTAAATGTGCAGGACAAGAAGCTGAAAATATATTTCGACGAAGTTGGAGAGGCTGCGAATTCTTTCATCAAGATTCAGTGGGAGCTTCCGGAGGATTAGCCATTATCTAGAACCCACACACAGTCACTCTGCAACAACCCTTCTCCACGACAGGTACTCTCACAGCTTATTTCACGGTAACAGGATCTACCAAGGAAGGAGCCATCACAAATGTCTATGGACCGTAGACTGCACAAGAAAAGGAAAGCTTCATACAAAACCTACAGCTTGTCAAAACCCTTCTGCATACGCCCAACTGGATCATGGGCGAGGACTTCAATATGATCCTAACGCTGGAAGAGAAAAATGGCGGAACCAAAAGGTTGGATCAGGATAGCGGTAAGTTCAAAACTTTAATAGATCAGTTAAATATGGTAGATATGGAAACCAGAAATGGAATCTTCACTTGGTCCAATCGAAGAACCGGACACCAGCACATTGCTTGCATATTAGACAGATTCCTGGTAGCTGAAACCCTTCTTGAGGGAGACCCAGCAATGGAAGCAAATATAATGCCAAAATCAGGGTCGAATCACTGGCTTATTGTCTTCTGTCTGGATCCTAACATTATTTCCAGACCCAAACCCTTCCGCTTTGAAAAGTTCTGGCTCTCCCACCCAGACTTCCACCAGCTGGCACATACCTGGTGGATCCAGGCTGAAGTGGAGCATGGCACTCACATGTACAAACTCCAACAGTGCCTCAAGAACTTCAAGCAACAACTGAAGAGCTGGAACAAATCCACTTTTGGAAACATCTTCCAACGAAAGAAGGAAATTGAACGTAGGCTCGAAGACCTGCAAAGAACCTTCATCTCAGGAAACAGAATTCCAGATCTAGTGAAGGAAGAAGCGCAACTCCAAGAGGAAATGGAGGAACGGAGAGAGCAAGAAGAAATCCTCTGGCAACAAAAATCCAAGGTTCAATGGCTCAAAGAGGGTGAGTGAAACACAAAATTCTTCCACGGAGCAATGGTACACCGCAGATACATCAACCACATCACTCAACTGGAAGACGCTCAAGGCATTCCTATAAGAGATCATGACCAAATAGAGGAGGAACTCAACTCCTACTACAAGGACCTTCTTGCGGAGACCAATGAGAATAAGGAAGAAGAAATCCAAAAAATAATAAATCACATACCCTCGTTGGTCACCCCTGAGCAAAACAAAAGCACTCCTAAGGCCCATCACTCAAGCTGAAGTGGAACTAGCAGTAAAGGAAATGCCCCCAGGAAAAGCACCAGGCCCAGATGGCTTCACCACAGACTTCTTCCATCACTGTTGGGATTTGATTAAGGAAGAGGTCTGGCTGGCGGTAGAAGAATCCAGAACGTCTGGCCAAGTACTCTTTGCACTTAATGCCACTTTTCTCACTCTCATCCCCAAGGAGGAGCGTGTTACTCACCCCAGGTAGCTCAGACCAATATATCTTTGCAATGTCATTTACAAAATAATCACAAAGGTCATTGCCACTCGCCTTAAACCACTCCTACCTTTTATTATCTCCAAAGAGCAAGATGGATATGTTGAAGGGAGGCAAATCATGGATAGTGTTATTCTGGCTAATGAGGTGATCCACTCTTTGAAAATGACCAAGATACCAGGTATGATTATTAAACTCGATCTCTCAAAAGATTTTGATAGAGTAAGCTAGCAATACTTGCGCTCCGTCCTGGAATCCTTTGGTTTTGATAAACTCTGGGTCAATTGGGTTCTCAAGCTTACCTCCTCATCCTTTTTCTCCATCCTATTCAATGGAATACCCTCCCAGCCCTTCATGCCCACTAGGGGAATCAGACAAGGTGACCCTCTCTCTCCCTTCCTCTCCGTGCTCATGGTAGAAGGGCTAGGGCGCTATATCAAAGTGACGATTCTGGAAGGATCCCTCAAAGGACTGCCCTTTCATAACATCCATCCAGCACCTTCGCACAACCATTTTGTCGATGACACTCTACTAATGAACACCCCTACTACATGAGAAGCCACCAAGCTAAACTCCATTCTCTCTTACTTCATGGAAGCCTTAGGCATGCTATTAAACCTGGACAAATCCAAGCTTTACTTTTTCAATACGCCGGTCTCAATACAGAACCATCTTTCTAGACTTCTAGGCATTTCTAAAAGCTTCCTTCCTTCCATTTACCTAGGCAAAACCCTCACAAGGGAGCCAACGCGTTCCATTTCATGGGATAGCCTACTCATGTCTATCTCCCACAGGTTGAATAACTGGACCTTTAGACCTCTTAATATTGCTGCCAGACTGGTGCTCCTCAAGTCAATCCTACAAGCACTGCTCACCTACCTTTTCACTGCTCTGGCAGCGCCTATCTCGGTAATTCGAGCAATCAGGACCCTCCAAAAAAAATTCCTATGGCATGGCCACCAAGCTAATAAAAATGGGCGCTGGTCAGTTGGGATAAACTTTGCAAACCCAAAAAGTTTGGAGGGTTGGGTTTTTGAGATCCAGGAAAGCTCAATCAAGTCATGGGGGGCAAAATGTGGTGGAGATGGTTACAACATCCGATAGAACTCTGGGCACAAATTTGGAAACAAAAGTATGCCCTGAATACACATACCAACCAACTAATCAGATTCAACGACCATATCCAGGGATCCAACATCTAGAATACGGCCTGGCAAAATCGCCCTCTCATTCAGAAGCATGCCTTCTGGGAGATAATAAATGGAGAAAGTGCACTCTTTTGGTAGGACTCGTGGCAGCAGCTGCCCCCCCTTAGTGACTTGGAAGATCTCAATCCTCTCAAACATAAGCTCCATCCGAATATCTTCAGGAAAGTTAGAGATCTCTGGAACCCAACCCACATGAACCAACCCTAGAGACAATGGAAAACAGAGAGAACAAAATTACAGCTCACGGACGACATGGATCTCCAAACTTGGCAAGAATGCACAACTCATCAGAAAATACCAATCAAAGAGGGACTGGACATCCTTATATGGGGACACTCTACTACAGGTATTTTCTCAGTTAATGAAGCCTATTGCCTACAGGGAAACTACCAAAATCAAACCCCAGAAATAATCTGGAGCAAAATCTGGAAAAGCATCCTATGGCCCAAAGTCTCCATTTTCCTTTGTCTCACAGCTCAAAATCGCATCCTCACGTGGGATAATCTTATAAAAAGAGGCTTTATAGGACCCTCTAGGTGTACCCTATGTCACCAAAAAGAGGAAACCATGGAACATCTCTTCAACAATTTCCATTACAGTGAACAGATCTGGGACTGGGGGGCCCAAGCCATGAAACGCTCCAATTGAAACATAAGTAGCATTAAGGATACAATTGCGAACTGGGATACGATCTCCTTCCATAACCCAATTCTCGAATGCATATGGAAGCTGCTCCTGGGGTTCACCTTATGGGCAATCTGTAAAGAAAGGAACAAATGAATCTTCCATTCGAAAACTTCCCTTCCTGCTATTACGTGGGAGTGGGTTGAGAAGTTAATTCGAGAAACGGTTAATAACAAACCTTGGAACCATGAACAATTTCAATGCATTCCCGAGGAGAAAAACATTCTTAAAAGCTGGAATATGCAAATTCACGTCTGCCCTCCAATGAAGGCAAAATGCAGCCATTCCAATAGCCCCACAATTTGGACCCCCCCTCCATTAGGCTTCATCAAGATAAACTTTGATGGGGCCTCTAGGGGAAACCCAGGACCGGCAGGATTCGGCTCAGTCCTTCGGAACCACGCTGGTGAGATTATACATTTGATGGCCAGTTTCCTGGGTGAGAATACAAACAATGTTGCGGAGCTCCTAAGCCTTATTCGGGGTCTCCAGATTTCTACCTACAATTATCACTAACAAGTCATAGTAGAGGGAGCCTCTTAGATTATCATCCAATTCATTACCAAAATCCTGCACAGAGAACATCCACGACAAATCTCTCCTAGCTAGAGGCTCTCAGGACTTCTGGAAGATTTTGGAGCTATCATCCACCCCAATCTCACCATAATCCCCTCTCATATGAAAGGAGAAGCAAACAAAGTAGTGGATTACCTGGAAAATGTGGGAGTTGAGACCAAGTCAGAACTCATACATTGGCAAGCCAATCTCTCTGATGATATAGATCTCTCAAGGAGATGCAGAGACCTTGCTAGCAGATATGCATGGGTCTTGGATGGGGTGACATGTAGACCTATATGGCCACTTCGCTTAGCACTGAACCATGGCTTAAATGCTGCAAGTCACTCCCCATCTCTTCAATATTAACGATGGGAGCAGGCCATTACAACAAACCTACAGATGAGAGACTTCTCCCTCGTGCGAAGGAGCCAACATTGCAAACATTAAATATGGTCAAGTTAAAGAGGAGCCAGGTGCAACTATTCCATGAAAATATGATAGCAAGGAGGCTCAAACACAGCTGGTTCATTCTTGCACTGAACCTCCCTGTTGACTGCAAGCTCTGGTGTGCCTGTATCTGTATCCCGTCGAATCCAGGGGCATCTTCTATTCACTCCTCCTCCATAATGCCAAGGGAGCAAGAAAAGCCTCACCGCGGTTCAGCTTGGCACACTCGTGCTGCTCAACGACAGAGAAGGAAGAACATGGATCGAGCACTCTCACTGGCAAATTCTATCCTTTGGAAAAGAGCGAGAGTCGCCCATCTTGCACTCCATGCCACCAAAATTCAGTCTGTAATGGAGAATAGAGCTCAGACCCCACTGGCTCTGGACAATTGGCAGCCCGCAGACACCAAGCGAGTAGAAATTCATGCAAATGAGCCTGAAACACAAGCTAGAAGCAGCTTGAGGGATAGCCTCGAAGAAGCTCCCCCAACCGAAGAATATAACATCACGAAGACCCTGAAGCCTAAAGCAACAGACACGAAAAAGGGGAGGCTCTGTGAAGACTGCCCAACTTGCTATGTCGAGGAGGTGCCATACGAGGACGAGGTCTTGAAAAGGACCTGTGTGGTAATGGTGCACCACACAGACATTTCCGCCATGGAAAAGAACGAGGCCAGAGCCAAAGTGGAGAAAGGAACCTCAGGTGAGGCAGCAACAAATGAAATGCATGCTCCACTCTTTCGCGCAGCACACATGAATCTAGTGTTTGAACTCTGAGGCCAAATGGCAGACCATGAGCACAAAGCCTTCTTCATGGGACAACGCTTGGACCTGCTCTTGGAAGCTTACTCCAACGCTCCAGCAAAACAAAAATTCCCAACGTGCGCACAACCGTTTGTCATTCAGGACAAATCTGCGTGTCAGGAGGGTGATGGCGACAAGTCACCGGGTATTTGAGCTTGTCTTTTTTAGTCTGGTTTTTAATATTGTTGTTCAGAGTTAAGACGGTATACTGCCATCTATCCTGGTTTCCTTCAGGTAGGATAGATGGCGAAACAATATTTTGGCTTATCTTCCTAGATATGCTACAAGTGCCCCAAACTGTGCTGGTTTCTGGTAAAATGGCAGCACATTTGGTGGCAACAGTAAAGATATATCTTTCTGTATTTTTGTCAACTTAATATAGCAGGTAACACCACCTTTTTTACTTAAAAAAATAAAATTAGGCTTTTAGGTGTTTGCATCAGCACCTTTGCCCATATCTCGTAGAAAATATGTCGACAGTTGGAAGTTGGTAGGAATACCTTGTGAGCATGGCGCTTCCATATGAAAAAGGGAATATGGAGGGTTGCAGATTCTATTTGCAATGGTTGTCTATTTTATTCAGGGTGAATATGCAGGTGTGGTTGCCCTTGTTTTTAGAAATTTTTTACAGGATTCTTGAATATCATGAAGAAGAGGTGGATAACTGGCTAGTCTGGTATTAGGTATAGAATGAAGACATTGATGAAACTCTTTGTAAACTTTCAATTGATCTAAGCGAATTAGAAAATGGAGTTTTCAGCATTAAAATCCACAATGACATCAACGTCGCCCCCTTGAGAAGCTATATTGAAGAGAACTTGAAGTGGATCACCAACCAAATCCAACAGGGAAATGCATAGTTCTTTCTTTATCAATCCAGTTGTTCCAACTTTTTCGAGTAGAAATCTATAGCCAAAAACTGATCTTCCCATTTCTACTTTTCAGGTATTACAATCTATCGTGTCCAACTTCTTTCCACAGTCTTATTTCTTGTACATATTTCTGTTATGATCTGCGGGAGCCCCATTCCCAGTATATATGGCAAATGCATTTGCATTTCCAGGGATATGTAACAAACTATTATTTTCTTCATATATTCCAAATAAAACTATTCTTTTGTCTCCTTATATATTTATGTGTTCCTAGATTTTTATCTTCATCTATTATGAATGTAAAGTCATTCTGTTTATTTTATCTCAATTCTCTTTTTTTCCTATGCATATTTTCTTTGCCCTTGTCATTTTCAAAATAAAGTATGAAATAAATCACTGAATCAACTTTGAAATAATATCATATTTCAGATATGTGTGTGTGTGTGTGTGTGTGTGTGTGTGTGTGTTTCTTTAAATTTCCAGGAATGTGTAACACATTTCATTATTTTTTATATAAATGTCATAAAATTCTGTTCACTACTTTTTTTGTACTCAAACGTGTAGAGAGTATGTCATTTCTTGCATCTTGACCACCTGTTCTTCATACTTTTGCCACAAAGGCCCTTAAAATTAAAATACTCTACAAGTTCGCTTGTCAATTTCTATATCACGGAACTGTGGGTGCTCTTTGTAGGCCATGGAACAACAAACGCCCAATTTTCAGTCCGCCAGCTCCACAACCCGCGATCCAAAAACTACCTCGATATCGAATCAGGGCTCCGTGCAAATATGGAATTAGGACTCCGTGCATGCTGTATAAAATCTCATCCCCATAATTTATAAAAGTACATATTTCATATGTATAAAAGTAAATATCTACTTTAAAAATTTGCATATTTGCTATGTATAATTTATGGTCTCCACAAACCTAAAATTTGATACATTTCAATTTCTTGTATCCACAAGCCCCTGTTTTAAAGAAAACTAATTCAGGAATGCTATTTATTTGGTCATTTTGTCCACCGCCCTATGTAACAGACATTGGCACGATATTTTTTGTGCTTTTGTCCACCACCGTATGCAAAACCTATGTAAAGAAAACTAATTCACGAATGCTAAATTTTTGGGACACGAGCCCCTTAAAATTCAAATAGTCTGCAGGTCCCATTGTCAATTTGTATATCACAGAACAACAGAACCCCGATTTTCAGGTCCCCAACCCGAGAACCCGCGATCCAAAACCTAGTTAAGTATGGAATGAGGGTTCCGTCCATGCTCTAATTCGGGAATGCTATTTTTTTCTCTGCTTTTATGTGTTGCTAGACTTTTATAGAGAGTATGTATACAGAGTTATGTATTTTCTATGTATAGTTTATGGTCTCCAAGAACCTATAATTTCATAAATTTCAATTTCTTGTGTGGATGAGTCCCTGTTTTAAAGAAAACTAATTCGGGAATGTTATTTATTCGCTCCTTTTGTCGACCGCCCTATGTAATGGACATTGGTACTATACTTTTTGTCCTTCTTTCCACCAGCGTATGTAAAACCTATGTAAAGAAAACTAATTCGCGAATGCTAAATTTTTTTAACACGAGCCCCTTAAAATTCAAATAGTCAGCAAGTTCGATTATCAATTTGTATATCACGGAACTGGCGGTGCTATTTGTAGGACACAGAACAACAAAAGCCCGCTTTTCAGAACCCCGACCCGAGAACTCGTGATCCAAAAACTGGCTAAGTCAAGAACCCTCTCTTTTAAAGAAAACTAATTCGGGAACGCTATTTTTTTTCATAGTTATGTTCACCAGCCTATGTAACAGACGTCAATACTATTTTTTTTTTCTTTTTTTGTCCACCGGCATATGTAAAAAGGAAAACTATTTCGGGAATGCTAAACTTGTTTTAATTAATTATAAATAATTTTGTTGATAGAAAAATAAATTATTGAGTTTATTGTTTCAATTTGGTTATTTGACACGAGCCCCTTCAAATTCAAATACTCTGCAAGTCCGATTGTCAATATGTATATCGTGGAACTCTAGGTGCTATTTGTAGGACAAGGAACAACAAAAGCCCTCTTTTCAGGTCACTAGCCCGAGAACCCGCCATCCAAAAACTAGCTAAGTCAAGAACCCGCTCTTTTAAAGAAAACTAATTCGGGAACGCTATTTTTTTCATACTTCCGTTCACCAGCCTATGTAACAGATGTCAGTGCTATTTTTTTTTATTTTCTTGTCCACCAGGATATGTAAAAAGGAAAAGTAATTTGGGAATGCTAAACTTGTTTTAATTAATTATAAATTATTTTATTGATAGAAAAATAAATTATTCAATTTATTATTTCAATTTGGTTATTCGACATGAGCCCCTTCAAATTCAAATACTTCAATATGTATATCGCGGAACTCTAGGTGCTATTTGTAGACCACAGAACAACAGAAGCCCAAATTTCAGCCCGCCAATCCGAGAACCCGCAATCCATAAATTCAAATAGTCCACAAAACAACTTGTCAATTTGTATCTCGTGGAACAACTGAAGCCCAATTTTCAGTCTGCAACCACGACAACCCGGAATGAAGCTTCTATGCATGCTCTATATATCTACTTAATCAAATTACATATTTGATTTTTGTAGTCCACAAAACAACAGAAGCCCGATTTTCAGCCCGCCAGCCCAAGAACCCACAATCCAAAAATTCAAATAGTCCGCAAGACTGTTTGTCAATTTGTATATCGCGGAACTCTCGGTGCTATTTGTAGACCACGGAACAATAGGTCCCCAACCCGAGAACCCGTGATCCAAAAAACTAGCAAAGTCAAGAATTAATTATAAATGATTTTATTGATAGAAAAATAAGTTGTTGAGTTTATTATTTCAATTTCGTTATTTGACATGAGCCGCTTCAAATTCAAGTACTTCGCAAATCTGATTGTCAATATGTATATTGTGGAAATCTAGGTGCTATTTGTAGACCACGGAACAACAGAAGCCCAATTTTTCGGTAAGAGACATTACCACTATTTTTTCTAGTTTTTGCCCACGTACTCATGTACTTCAACTTCCTGCCCACGTGTCTCATGACTTTAACTTCAACTCGTTGGAGGCAGGGCGCCATTACTCTCAGTGCGCCCTGAATTGGTTTCCCCTCATGGCATCTCAGTACTTACATCTTGACACCATGGAAATTCTCTGTAGTCCTTCATTTTGACAGGCTTTTATACAATCTTACTTATAAAAAAAAATTATTGAATACAATTTAAATAGTTGTGTATACTATTTATTAAATAGAACATGTTATAGCGTTACATACATTACTATAAATCTTCATACAATGTTACAATATTCTATAAATTGCTCAGTCTCATGTATATGACGAAATTGTTGGGTGCAAAATGTATATGGCGGAAGTGTTCGGTGCAAAATGTATATGACGGAACTGTTGGGTGCAAAATGTATTTCACGACACAAGGTGGCCATAAAAAATGAAAAAAGTGAACCCACGACTTCGCCAACCCGCGACTCCATGATTGTTGGGTTACATTGCGTATGCATTAAATATTTCATGTACTATCAAACTTAGATCCTAGGAACCTTCGTTCATGTACCGGACATTAATAATTTTTGATAAATTTCATATAAAACTAATTCACAAATACTAAATTCTGCATGAATACCACGTGTACTGCAACTTGCGGCCCATGCATTTATTCCCCTTCCAGCTTGGCAATGACTACACTTCCATGCAACACTTGTTTTTTATTACAATGTTTTATTCTACTTTTTGGACATTCACTTCTTTCTATTTAAAGATATAAACTTTTAAAATTCTAAAGAATGATGTAGTATTCAATGTAGAAAATTTAGAAGTGTTTAGGGGAAGTCTCCATATTATCAAAATTATTTTTTCCCTAAATTTCAGGTTTGGTATAATCCATATGAGCTTTGGTATAATTTAAATATATGTTTTGTAATAAAGTTTTGTTTTATTTTAAATCAATATAGATTCATATTAAATTTAGATTTATCAAACATTTAAATGTATCAATTTCATTTCTTAAAGTGTAATTTATTTTTATTATTTTATTTTATTTTATTATTTTATTATCTTTTTTAATTAACCAAACTTTATTTATTATTTCAATTTGTTTTTTATTATTTTTCTTATTATTTTTTTTAATTAAAATTTTTATAATTATAATTATTATTTTTAAATGAGTTATCTAAAGTATTCATCAATTTTATGCCTTAATATCTCCTTCTTACTGAGAACACCACCTCACTATTCTCTATGCTATCAATCCAAATATTCAAAATATTAATTAAATTTCAAATATTTAAAATTTGATATGTCGAATCATGAAAATCTATGTTAAAAAATTACTATAAATATTATTCACTTTGTCATATAACCTATATTTATAGGTCATTAAAATGTTCTTATAAATTACATTGTACTATTCATGTCAGGTTTCCCACTTTGATCTTGTTTCCATCATGTGGCTTGGCTTAGACTTATAAGTTTCCTTTCATATTCAAGTTTTCAAACATAGATTTTGTGTTTTTTAATTACATACATACGATTTGAAGCTGGTGGTTAATAATATACATAGGTTTTCAAATTTAGATTTTGTGTTTTTTAATTGCATACATATGATTTGAAGATGGTGGTTAATAATATACATATGAATTGATATTGATTGTTAATAATATATTTTTTGAGTATATATGAGGATGCCTTTTGGGTTGGATTGTACTTTTCATGTTCGATTCTCTTATGTGGTATCGATTGTTAATAATATATTTTTTGATTGTTAATAATATATTTTTTGGGTATATATGAGGATGCCTTTTTTGGGTTGGATTGTACTTTTCATGTTCGATTCTCTTATGTGGTATCACAATATATTATGGTCAATTTTTTTTTTTAATAGTTAGGTATGTATGAGAGATAAGCTCGTCAACTTACTTTATTAGAAAGGGTGTTTATTTTGTTTATTTTATGTTTTTATAAGTTGGTATTGTTTTATATGCAACATTTGGGGGCATTTTACAAGCTTAGAAGGACCTTTTGTCAAGAGGTTATACCATTAACAAAAACTCCATAAAGGGTTTAAGTGGGAAAGACCAAAATCCAAAGTAAGGAGACCTAGTGGCACTAAAAAATAGGATTTAAAAAATTAACCTTAATCCAGAGGGGTGTAAAGAAAACTCAAAATTATAATGAAAGACTAAAAGAATAATGCTAGAAGATGTCTTATTAGTACAAATTAAATCTAAACATGCATCAAACTTTAAAAGAGAACCCATAACACATGGATGAGGAACCTAATTTCCTCAGGAAATCATAAAGTAAATCAAACAAGATTTCGAAGAATCCAAGGAAAAAGGATAAATAGATTCAAACCTTGTATATGGACCTATACTAAGATTTCTACTATGACAAGAAGAGTGAAAAAAATACCAAGACAAATATGAGCAGGATTATGGATTTTTCGAACAAAGGATAATGTTGGAGAAAGCACTAGAATACATTAAGGAATTAAGTTAGTTTGTAAGGATGCATATTGAAGATCATACTTCGATAGAAGGAAGACAAGTTCACCTCAAAACAAGATCTAGGAGCTAACCAAGCAACTACGAACATTGACTCAAGATAAGAAATTCTTAAACAAAATAAACGATTTTTTTTATTGTTTATCTAATGTCCCCAACGAGGCTAGGAGGGTGAATTTTGTTTTCTACCCCAAATTTGTTATTTCTCCTTATGTGAATGTGTTGTTAACTTCTTACAAATAGCTTGCTCAATGAGGAATATTGTCAAACATATAACATACATCCATTACACAGAAAATAGAGTAGATAACATGGCATCTTATTATGGATGGAAACTCACAAAACCAGTACAACAATATCAATGGCTATAATAACAGATGTAGAACAAAAATCTATTGGATTCCAGGAAGGTACACAATCAACTATACAAAAACAATCACAAGAACAACATGCAATGATGCCAATCTATTGTACTACTCATTGAACCTGACATTGCTTTGATCTAGTAATATCCTCCTGCAAGCGGCCTTCCAATCCTGTCCTCAACCCCTCACAAACCCGATCAAACAAATTTATACACCCCCTATCTGCAGAGGTCCTCGTAGGACAACTGCAAGGCATCTAGCGAGGCCTCGCGGGACAATGCTAGCTAAATCCGCGGGGGTGTCCTCAACCTGGTTCTCTGAATTCCTCCTGAGATTCATGTATGTATGAGCTCGACCCTATCCAGAAAAATCTGTAAAACTCCTACACACTTTGGTATCCCTCCAACTGTATGAAAAACTCCCAAGTGAAGCTCCAATGAAGACCCTGTATGGATCCTCCTCCCTCGTCTAGCTATAATGGAAATCCTGGATGGATTCCCCTCTTGTTTAGCAGGGGTGGATATTGCACCACCGAAACCAAACGAGTGGTGGAATGTTTTTTCCAAAAACCCCAAAGAAAACGTTGGATACAAGAGCACTCAATAAGATATCAAATCATAATAATGAGAAGTGATGGGTTACCCTTTTTTTATACTTTTTCAATCCCTTCTAGATCCTTCCTCCATACCTTCTAGAACTTCCCCTTTTGGACTACATCAATCCTTCTATATCTTTCCCATTTTTGACCAAATCAAATGTAACTTCTAGAATTTTCCCCTTTTTTACTAAATCAAATATAACCCTTATTTTCCCTCCAATTTTCACTTTAGGATTAAAAGTCATTTTAATAATAATTAAGTAACTTATTAATCTAAAGTTACTTTACTTTCCCTAATGTCACTTTAATAATATAATATCTCCTAATCAAGTGACATTAAATGACCCCCTTTTCTTTCCTATTTCTCCAAAGACAAGGCATGGGAGTCCCTTCTACTACAAAACTGAGCAACTAAAAAATGGGGACATGACAAGTCCTCCCTTCCCAAAGATTGTTTATCCTCAAGCAATTCCATCATGACTTGACTCTCCATCGGTTGATGCAGAATGAAACTGAAAATGATACGAGGATCCCAAACCACCCTATAAGATGTGAAGCATCCTCTTCTCAAGGAGTGGTATGATAATTCACTGACATAAGAGGCCTCATGAAAACTACTAGCAAGCAGGGCCACTCAGTGATGCAATAACTTAATCAACCCATCAATGTAATGCTCTGCTAGGGGACCAATCTCATGAGAGAAAAAATGAGCTCTCACCTCCATGTCAACTTCTATAATGTCTCCTACCAAAATCCCAGGGTCCCAAGATATCCTAATAAATGAACCACCACGTTGATGTCGCGCTACTTTGATCATAGTCAACCGACCATCATGCTGACTATGCATCTATAAGATGTAATGCATCAAAGTATCAAATCCACTATTGAGGATCATTCCCATTCATTTTATCCGTGCTCTAAGATCAAACATCATAGAGAAGTCTATTTGGTCACCAACTGATATGACATCCATGACACCTAGTCTCCAAGTACCAAAGGGAAAGGCCCTAATACTCCAATACCTCCTATCTATTGCACTCGTCCAAGTATCATTTGGAAAATCTCCCAACATATCGTTCACAAACTCTGTCTGTGTGAACACAAGAACCCTGTAGATGGTAAAGTCCCAAGGATCCCAAACTAGCATGTATGATGTAAATCGCATAACACTAGTATGTAAGGTGATAATACAAGAATCCACTTGATTGCTAATTAGTCAAGAAATCAACAACTGCATAAGTTCAGTAAACTCCTTAGAAGACCACTCCTCCAAGAAACCACTGCTAAGCCTCCCAAAAGTAATTTTCGAAAATTCAAAGTTGGTGCTCTCTTCTCTAATAGTGGCTGAACTGTCAGAAAATGTGATCCTAGGGTCCCAAACTAATCTTGGATGTGATCCTGGAAAGATGCTACCATGTTGATGTTGCACCACTCTAATCATCACTTCATACAAAGTTCCCAGTTTGCATCCTCCTCTCATGGAACCCTAAGATAATCTCACTAAAATCACTGAAGCCACCATCATGAATCCTCTCATGTGAAAGTGTCTCACTGAAATCTAAGCCTTCAATTCCATGGATGGCCTCAAGTATGTCATGCCCTATAGAGTAAGTCTTGACCTTCCCTATACTGACTTCCCAAAAATCAAGTGGACTAATCACTATCATGTCTATGTCAACCATCATCTGAATCGATCCATCATTCATATAAAATCCTGGATCCCACCATAAAATAAGAATCCCACCGCTCATAATACCTACTAAATCTTGTTGCACCATACTGGTAAGCATCGGAGAAGAAATGAGCCAAGTCCTTGGTATGTCATCATCTAGTGGAATCTTAGTACTAGGAATCAACTTTGTGCCCGCTGATGTTTTTGGTTCTTGCTAAACTGTACCAGGAAATATTTTTCATCGATGTGCCCAAGTAATATATGGAGTCTAAATACCTCCCTGGAAAGTGGCCCTATCACTTGTGGTTCCTCATAGTCATATGAGTACCCAAAATTCCCTCTCGAAGGTAGATTATACATAGCCCTCATAATCATCTCTCTAAGTGGGGTCTTAGGGGCTACAAGTGTGAAACCTATTTATTAGATAATTCCATACACTACTCTATCAGATGGAATATTGTTAATTAACCCAATACAATCCGAATCTCCTCCTGTGTCCCGACCAAACAGTCCAAAAAAAAAAAAACCTTGACATGGTTATAATCTTGCATGTCTCGTCTCACTGACTCAAAGGAGTCCTCCACGTCCTATTGAATATATTGTAGGAATCAGAAAATGGCACTAGATGTGATCCAGGAGGATCTCGGTGGCCACCCACCTATTCCAACTGGTTGAAAACATTCTTTTGGCAACTTACTATTTTTAGCAGTTTTTCAGGTCCCAAACTTTCTTGGCCATTTTGAGGGCCTAAACAATCTTTTTTCATGATTTGACAGCTCAATTACATTTGAAGGATCTAATCGAGCCTAATAAATAAATCTCCTCATCAACACCTTTCCAATGAGCTATCGTGCACCCTAAACGAAGATCGTATGCAAAAGTTACGACCCCGGGAAGTTGATGTACTAACTTACCCCAATGGTGCCCACATGACTTTTGGTGCTTCATCTCCTAGGGTTAGGTTTTTGGATGTCTAGGGTTTTAGAATTCATTTTTATTGTAAAAATTACTGTATATATTCATTGTACTCTTCTTTTTGCAAATGACCATAGTCGTCACATCTCTTCTTAGAGATAAGTTGTCACCATTCTAGCAAGCTTGTTTTCAATCTGCATTTTATAGTTTTCAACACATTTATTATTTAATAGAAGCCAATTTTATTGTATCTCTATTATTTTTCATTGTGTATCTCTGTTAATATTATAAATCCACATTTTCATTTCATTCTTCTCATAAATTCGGATCAATATGCCACTGCACTACTTGGAAGAATGGAAAGTGCAAGGTGCTTTGGTCAACCCCAATGATATGCCCAAGGAATCAAAGTACCATCTGAGAGTGATCCTAAGGGTATCCTTATCTTTGTCTCTATTATGGTGATATCCCAATCGAAGATCAATCTATGAGGAATATTCCTCTCCATGAACATCGTCCATCCACTCATCGATCCTGGGTGAACCAAACTCAATGATATGTTTGAAGTCTTTACCTAGAGGTCACCCTAGGGGAAAAATCCCAAAAACCCACTGCATACCAACATACACTATTGTATGTTGTTGTATCCCACTGCACACTACTATATCATCATGTACCATCCTGTATTGTATATGTACCATTGTATCAATCACTCCAATGTCATCAACTAAACCTGTATCCTAGAGTGATGTATCCACATCTATCTTATACTCAATCCCCTAATCAATTGGTGCATATACTTCCTTGTTGGATATTCCAAAAGGAATTTGTTTAACTACTATCTATACAACTAATCCTTGATCCAAAATAAACGGCTCATGATCCATGCAATGCAAGATGGGTGCACAGTCAAAACTCTCTTTGTCCAAACTCTCCTCATACACCTGCAACCCTGATTGATCTTTGTGAAAAATCATCACAAGAGAATCCTCCCTTACATCATGAGTTCCACTCATTCCCTCATGCATCACTACTACTAAATATGATGGACTCTCTACTTATCAATGATAAATAATGTGCCATGCTAAGCTGGTAACAAAGCTCCTTAATATCCATTTCCTTGTCTTCAATGAACTTAAGGGAAAGGTCCATATCCATGAACAACTTCAAGTAATTGACTTTCATATATTCTAGTGATTTTTTGATGATGCATAATTGAGCACTAGTGATCCCATCTCCAACTCCTTTTTGTCTCTCCTCCATCTAAGCTTTCCAAATAATATCTTCAATAAATTTATGAGCACCATCTTCCCTTCTCAACACATGTACAATATGCTCCTCCTTGATAAATAATTGGTCCTATGAACCCTGTCGAGCTGCAATCACTTCCTCATCATAGACATCATAAATGAGATATATGGTGTTGAATCCTCATCATGCGTAGGTGTTATCCTGCTTCAACTTCCTTCATCATAAGTATCATGCATAGTGAAAGATGTTGGATCCCCAACATCAGTTGATTGGAACATATAGTCATCATCAGGTGGTGCATCATCATATTATGATGATTCATCAAAGGTATACCCTTCCAACATGCTAGTGTCACCGATCTCATTGGTTAATTATGATGATGTGTCATAGGCTATAGTTTCGTCTTCCTACATGCACACATTCTCCTCATGGCTAGATGCATGGTCCTCCACCTATTTTACAAGATTATTTTCATTTGATTTATGCTATGTCCCTTTCAAATAGGTCTTAGTCTGATATCTAGTCTCCTTCCCACTCTTGATGTAGAAATAATCCTCTGTTGACATAGTATCTTCGATCTCCTCATTGAAATTCTCATACTGGTCGCAGTAGGTTGTGTGCTCTGCATATAATGGCCACACTATTGGGTACTTTAAAAATGATGTTAGTTCATTTCATTATTTTTCTATGGATTCCTTATTGGTATTCATTGTTTCTTATCCACACAAGCTGGCAATATCACTAGATCTGATACCACTATAATTCCCCCAACTAGGATAGGAGGGGGGATTTTGTTTTTTGCCCTGAATTTTTTATTTCTTCTTATGTGAATGTGTTGTTTACTTCTTATAAATAAATTTATTAATGAGGAATATTTTGAAACATATAACATACATCCATTACATAGAAAATAGAGCATTGTTGGCCTTTGACCAAGTGTTGGGAGATCCTTGGTCAAGTTTGACCTATTTTTGGACTTTGACAACCTGTCAAAGGAGGAGTGCAAGACAAAGAAAAGATCACAAAATATCGGCCCCTTTTTGGGATTTGGGATTATGTAACGGGTATGGGATGTCGGCCCATGGGTTTACCCATGTTTAGGCCTATTTTGCAATGTATAAATAGATGTCTAGGCTATGTAAGAGAGAGAACACGTTGGGCATCTATGTGATGTTAGGATAATATGCTAAGTGCTAGATCTATGTGATTGAAGGATTGTAAGTGCTCTGTGCATACTGTGTGAGACTTGTAGAGCTAAGTGAAAGTCAGTGTAAGAGGTTGTGGAAGATTGTGTGCTTATATCTACTCGGGGAAGGAGGATCTAGTGAGCAACACAGATCTCCTATCCTATGTGGAGTAGGGTTTTGAGGCTCTGTGCATGTAACCTATTGAAGAAGCTAATAAAGAAGAAGATTTGGTGGATGTAGCCCTAGTGTGGGGGTGAACCATGTATATGTTGTGTTGCTTTGCTTTGTGTAATGTATTGATGTGTTTATGTCTTTACTTGCTAAGTGATTTGATATAGATAGATAGATCTGTTTATGCTTTGTGCTAATGATGTATATGGATGCTAGATCTAACCCATGTGAATGCGCTTAGTTCTTGAATCTGATATATCTAATCTATTTCTCTATGATAAGTCCTTAGATACATCAGATATGACTAAATGATGTGATGCTCTGCTTTATCTGCGAAGTGGATAGTGGTTAAATATTGATGAATTGTCAGTGCTAAGTGATCTGTTAAGTATTACAATCACAGATCTATGTCCTAGCTAAGGTTCAAGACACCTGAGTCATGCAACCACCCCTGCCTCTACCTCGGGTGAGACTTCATTTGATTCGCAGGTGTTGTTGAAAGGGCCGGTAGTTAGGGTTTTGTTGGTGCGTTGTTGTAGTGTTGAACCCTGGGTCTACCCCTGTGCCAACAAATGGTTCCATTGTCGGGACTGAAACTGTGATTGCTGGGAACTAAGGAAGAAGAAGCTTTGCGCAAAGATCTGTCCTGAAACTGTGAAAGATATGTGCATAGATATGTTGTTCTAGTGCGCAGTATTTTACTTGATTTATAAATATCTGTGCTAAAGAAAATAGGTCAGATATAAAGAAAAGAAGTCTGATCTAGAGAAAAGAGGTCAGATCTAAAGAAAATAGGTAAGATCTAAAAGATTTGTGCTCTAAGAAAGGTAAAAGTGAGAATTATTGATTAAAAGAGGTAAGATCTGCAAGCTCTGTGCTCTGATAAAGGTAAGATTAGTGAAAAGTTCTAGATCTGAAAGCTTTGTGCTCTGTAGAAGTAAGATAAATGGAAATTTTTGTTTCTAAAGTATGGATCTAGGTATGTTTGATAGATTATGTCCTAGCTTGAAAACTAGGGCACTAATAGATGAAAGAAGGTTTCATATGCGTAGATATGATAAGAATAGTGAAATATATGTTATACCTATGCATAGAAAGAATGTTTGGACTAACAAGTGGATGGAGGATCCAAGAAAGAAATGTTTGCAGGTTAGCTACCATGATTCTAGCGCACAATATAGAAAGAGATGGGAATCATTTAAAAGAAAGAGAGGATTAACCCTCTGTTACAATTGCAGAAAACCAGGACATCTTACTAAGGAATTCCCTGGGAGAAGACTTGGTTGTCTTTGTTGCAAAGCTATTGACCATGAAGTATTGGATTTCCCTAGAATGATTGCTAAGCTTGAATGAATGAACATAAGACAAGAAAACCCTAAGGCAGGTCTAGAAACTATGATTATGATAGAACCCCATAAAGAATCCGAGAAAGTATTGCTACAGATAAGAGAAACCTTGAATGACCACCGACATGTCATCTTATTAGAGACCTTCAAAGAAAAAGAATGCCTTGAAGAAAGAATAGGAAACTTCGACATTGACTGTGTTCTAGATGAGGAAACACGGGTGAAGATCATGACAGAAAGAACTTGGGAAATTTTAGGGAAAACTGCTATGACTCCTTCATTGGGAGGAATAGGGATATTTAGAGGAAAGTTGATAAACCTATGTAGAAATATCACCAACATATCTATGACTGCAAGTGGAACTTTGATAGAGAAAGATTTTGAGATCATTTACCATGTTACTAGGAAAACCTTGGATTGAAAAAGATCATGCCAGAAGGAAAGAAGAAGAAGAAATTTTAGAGCAGAAGAAGCAAGAGTTAAAATATTTCATGACTAGAAGATCATACACTTAATTGAAGAAAAAAAGAATAGATAGAAGCTATTTAACACCAAAGACTCAAATATCGAAGTTGCAAGAATGCTAGACGAACCTCAGAAGATTGAAGTATCCATTCCAGCTAAAGAAGAAGTATCACCCTCGAATATTAGGAAAGAATCTCAACAACACGAAGTAACTATGCCAAAAGAAGATAAGAATTAGAATGGAAAAAGGAATACCGAGACAAAGCTCATTGGAAAGAAATCTAGAAATCTAAGTAAGAAGAGAGCTAAGATCGACAAGTTACAAAAGGTTCTAGAGGGAACTTCACAGAAGGAAAATCTGCAAAATTGGAGCTTCGTCAGGATAACAGAGCAACGTCACATGACACTTCACCATGGCGAAGCAATATAGCCGTTGGTGCCAAGATAATGATTCAGCCGACCCCCTGAACGGGTATAAAGGCATCTATGGTTCGTCACCAGACCATTGGACCGCGCCATAATGGACATAACAAAGTTAATGAAGGATTCTCGACCGTTGCAAGCAATTTGTTGCCAAGTTATCTATTTATCCTGTCGCTCCATGCACCGAGAACACTTTTGCTAATCATGAATTTGATCCCACAGACTTGTTGATTTTATACAGTGATCATTGCACTATTTCCTACTATTCTATTGCAGTGTCTAAGTTACTCCTCGAACCCGAATATTTCCAACCCCGAGCGTGTATGTCGGATGAGTTCAGCGCTGCAGAGAGAGTTTTCGAAGAAGTTCTAATCGATCTCATTACTGAAAGAGTCATGTCGATGTATACAGGTTTACAAACATCATCGATGAGAGAATGCAAGCCTCTCCGTCGACTGCTCGTGGATTGGGGCCATCTTGACTGTCAGTAGAGAAGAGAACCAAGCATAAAGACGACCTAGCAAACGTGAAGCTGATTCCATCCATATTTCCTGATTACATCCTGCCTCTAGCTGGCATGGTGAATTGTGATAGTGTGCCAAGAGACTTCGAGTACACTATGGTCACTACGTACCTCCCGAAGGGGATACGTGCAGTTCGAACAGAGTAGGACAAGATAACAGCATTGAATTTCAGTGACTTCAACCTTGGAGATCGAAAGATCTATGGTATGCTCGCCCCATACAAGTACCTGACCAGAACTAAAGGGAAGAACTTGAAGATCATCCCTCAGTTGTAGAAGATGAACCTCGCGCAGTCCACCCTGCTAAATGTCATGAAGATCCCACACTTCGGAAGACATCAGGAAGTCAATGCCTGTGTCAAGCTGCTACTGTCATGTTAGCATGGTGGCTATTTATGGCTAGACTGCCGCATTACAGTTGACCCAACATTGATCCACAAGATCACAGGCCTGAGTATGCAAGGACCCGACCCATAGGAATTTTTTCCAGGAAAAGCCACAGAGCGCTCACTTGCACAAAAGATCAAGGACACCTATGGTGATGTTGAGAAGGGAACAAGAGGCTACAAGGTAGCTTCCATCCAGAGCGACACAATGTGCTTCACATGTCAACTAATAGCTGGAAAGTTAGTAAGGAATAACTGACCTACACAGGTCACCAACTTTGTGGTTGATCTCGCAGGGAAGTGTGCGGAAGGCCTACAGATGAACTGGATCAAGTACCTAGTTAACCAGTTGGAGCTAGATTTCCGAGAAGCACAGGATTAGGGTTATGAATTTCATTTTAGCTGGCTCCTGGTCCTCATTACATTTGTTTCCTAGGAGATGTCGGAAGGAGCGACCTTCCCCGACATAGAGCCATTCAAACCACTTGCCACGAAGTTCGCTACCCTATAGTATTCAACTAATATGAACAAACAGTGGCAATCAAATGTTGTGTTTCATACATACTACCTCCAACTAAAGCGAGCCATCAAAGCCGAGCCTCGCATGACTCTGAACACCCTACAAAGGTTCTGACCACTAATGAAGTTCAGCGTAGATCGACACTTTATATACATTACAGCGCGAGCAGATGAACATCAAGAGCAACTCCAGTCATATTACAAACTTACAGAAGAAGACCTTGAGGAGATCACCAAGGAATGGTCCACTGACCTCCTTATCCCTGCCAGCCCCACAGAGATATCTGATATTCACAGCCCAGAGGACACCCATAAAGAACATAATACACCTGGAACCAACAGACATAAGAAGACCGAGGAGGTCCAAAACTTAAGCAGCACCTCAGTGAAGACTTCTTCCATGTCACCTGATCGACAGGGTGGTGAAGAAGTAGAAGTTGAACATATACCAAATGAAGTAACACCGCCCATAGATGAGGTTGACCCTTTGAAGAAGAGGAAGGTTTCCCCCCCAAAACCTTCTTCCCAGAAGAAATCGAAAGCCTCCATGACCAAGATGCAGATGGTCCTCACCTCTGATGATTTTGCCTTCATCATAGCCACCCTGAACGATGCTTCACTGGAGATAGCAAAGAAACAAGGTGCGAAGAAGGAATACGTGTATGATAGGATTGAAGTCAAACTCTTAGGGGTACATCAGGCCCTTCATTCCAACCGCATAGTCTCCACTATGCCCCTGCCATCGGGAGAACTAGAGTTGGGAGATGAGCCAACCCAACTCCATCGACTAGCTAAGACAATCGAAGCTTGTCTTTGTTGAGCACAAGAGGAAACAGAACAAGCCACCCAGCCTTTGACGCAAGTACAAGGAGTACTTTTAGATCAATGTTGAGTTGCAAATTAGGAAAAGATTGCTCTCCAAGAAAATTTTGATGAAGAAAAAGCACAACTACAATAAGGAAAATAACAGTTGCTCAAGAAGCAACTCGAAGTGAAAGAAGCGATCAGCAGAGCACTTCGTTCTGTGACAATCATAGAAATAATGGCAGAGGATCGAGTCATGTAGCAAGTATAGAATCTCGCATAAGTTATCCAGCAACTACAACAATGCATAGCAAACTTAGATCTCCGCACAGTGCCCGAGACTCCACAGGATGTAAGGGACCAAAGAGAAGCAACTGCTTGAAGTGCAATTGAGAGAATAAAAGCTCTTATTATGGAATGTAAGAAACTTACTGATCGCAGTGCCCAGACCTACGAGAAACTCATAGAGAATCCAAAACTGAAGGCACTGGAGTCGCAACTCCAAGAGGCGAAGTATCAAGACGAAATGATACAAGCATAGTTGAAGCCCCTGTCAACTGTGGAAAGAATGAAGCGATCCCAGGAGAAACGTACTGCCCAACAACAGATCCACACTATCTAGAGAAGAGTTATGGAAGTAACTTAGAGGCTCCAACCTGTACAAGATAAGTTTTACCAATTGTTCACAGAGGTAGAAGGCCGAGGATCAGAACTGGAGCAGGTTGTCACTGCAACTGAACAACGCTTAGAGGGACCTGTCAACGACGCATTCATCCAAGAGTTCACTGAACAGGAGGCCAAGGCACAAAATCAAGTCAAAGAAACTCGAGCTACGCTCGAGGCTTTTGAAGCGGAATTATCCAGATCATAGTGACTTGGGACGAGTCACAGGTGAGTGTTGGGGGCCTGTTGGCCCTTAACCAAGTGTTGGGAGATCCTTGGTCAAGTTTGACCTATTTTTGGAATTTGACAGCCTCGAAGGAGGAGTACAAGACGAAGCAGATATCGCAGGATCTTGGCCCCTTTTTGGGTCCTTTTTGGGATTTGGGATTATTTAACGGGTATGGGATGTCGACCCATGGGTTTACCCATGTTTAGGCCTATTTTGTAATGTATAAATAGATGTCTAGGCTATGTAAGAGGGAGAACACGTTGGACACCTATGTGATGTTAGGCTAATATGCTAAGTGTTAGATCTATGTGATTGAAGGATTGTAAGTGTTATGTGCATACTGTGTGAGACTTTCAGAGCTAAGTGCAAGTCACTGTAAGAGGCTGTGGAAGGCTATGTGCTTAGATCTACTCGGGGAAGGAGGATCTAGCGAGCTGCGCAGATCTCCTGTCCTATGCGGAGTAGGGTTTTGAGGCTATGTGCATGTAATCTATTGAAGAAGCTAATAAAGAAGAAGAGTTGGTGGACGTAGCCTCAGGGTGGGGGTGAACGACGTATATGTTGTGTTTCTCTACTTTGTGCAATGTATTGATGTGTTTATGTCTTTACTTACTAAGTTCTTTGATATAGATAGATAGATCTGTTTATGCTTTGTGCTAATGATGTATATGGATGCTAGATATAACCCAAGTGAATGTTCTTAGTGCTTGAATCTGCTATATCTAACCTACTTCTCTATGATAAGTACTTAGATACATCAGATTTGACTGAATGATGAGATGCTATGTTTTATCTGCGAAGTGGATAGTGGTTAAATATTGATGAAATGTCGGTGCTAAGTTCTCTATTGAGTATTACAATCACAGATCTGTGTCCCATCTAAGGTTGCAGACACCTGAGTCCTGCAACCACCCCTACCTCTACCTCGGGTGAGACTTCATTTGCTTCGTAGGTGTTGTCAAAAGGGCTGGTTGTTAAGGTTTTTTTGGTGCGTTGTTGTAGCGTTGAACCCTGGGTCTGCCCCTGTGCCAACAAGAATATAACATGTCATCTTATTATGGATGGAAACTCACAAAACCGGTACAATAATATCAATGGCTACAATAACAGTTGTAGAACACAAATATGTTGGCCTCCAGGTAGCTACACAATCTACTATAGAAACAATAACATGAACAACATGGAATGATTCCAATGTACTGTCCCAAGACTCATTGAATCTGACACTTCTCTAATCCAATAATATCCTCCTACAAGAGACCTTCCAAACTTGTCCGCATCCCCTCGCAAACCCGATCCAATAAAATTCTACATCCCCTATCTATAGAGGTCCTCGCGGGACAACTACAAGGCATCTAGCGAGGCCTCGCAAGACAAACCTAGATAAATCTGCAGGGGTCTCCTCAACCTCGTTCTCTAAAACCCTCTTGAGATTCGTGGATGTATGAGCTTGACCCTATCTAGAAAAATCCATAAAACTCCTACACAGTTTGGTATCCCTCCAACTGTAGGACACATTCCCAAGTGAAGCTCCAATGAAGATCATGTATGGATCCTCCTCCCTCTTGTCTAAGTCTTGTGGAAATCCTTGATCAAGGATCATTTTAAGGATGTAAATTTATTTTAAAATGTAGAAACCTTGGCGAATCTTACTAATCCTTCATATGCCAATTATAAATGTTTGGTGAAATTTTTGTAAATATATTAAAATTTCTAAGGAATTTATATAGTTTGTATAAAATTTTGGATATTTTTAATTTAAAATAATTTTATCCTGTAGAATTTGGGCGAATTATTTTTAGAAAAGCAGATCGTTTTTTGGGAAAAACCATGGAAAATTAACCCATGAGCGAAATTTATCCCCTAAAATCATCCTTGTCCTTGATTGATTCCCCTCTTGTCTAGCTAGGGTGGATATTGCACCACCGAAACCAAACTAGTAGTGGAAGGGTTTTTCCCAAAACCCCAATGAAAATGGTGGCTACAAGAGCACTCAATAAGATATCAAATCATAATAATGAGAAGTGAGGTGTTAATCTTCTTTTATAGTTTTCCAACCCATTCTAGATGATTCCTCCACACCTTATAGAACTTCCCCTTTTGGACTACATCAATCCTTCTAGATTTTTCCCCTTTTTGACCAAATCAAATGTGACTTCTAGAATTTTCCCCTTTTCTACTAAATCAAATATAACCCAAGAGCACTCAATAAGATATCAAATCATAATAATGAGAAGTGAGGTGTTAACCTTCTTTTATAGCTTTCCAACGCATTCTAGATCCTTCCTCCACACCTTCTAGAACTTCCTGTTTTGGACTACATCAATCCTTCTAGAATTTTCCCATTTTTTACTAAATCAAATATAACGCTTATTTTCCCTCCAATTTTCACTTTAGGATTAAAATTCATTTTAATAATAATTAGGTAACTTATTAATATAAAGTTACTTTACTTTCCCTAATGTCACTTTAATAATACAATATCTCGTAACTAAGTGACATTAAATGACCTACTTTTCACTCCTATTTCTCCACTGACAAGCCACGAGATTCCCTTCTACTACAAAATCGAGGAACTAAAAAATGGGGACATGATAGTTTACTCAATGATAGAGGGGATGGCGACTTAGGTTCCAATGTCATCAAAGTAAGAAAGGTAAATACATTTTCGTTTTCAAGGACCTATAGTTTCCCACAACGATCATGCATCAATTGGCTATATTGTTACCATTTGTGAACATAGAAAATAGGTGTAATGTTGCACAAACTTTTGAAAACACAATTTTCTCCAACAAGGACTTTGATCTTAATTCAATTGAAGAAAGTACACTCCCAAGTCTTGTTTCCTTCGTATGCACCTCCATCAATTCTTGACCAATCGAGGGATAACACGAGTCTTCTTTCCTTTCCATGCACCTTCTTCAACACTTCAAAGCCCAAAAAATCATCCTTTGCATGTGACTCCATCAATTCTTGACCATTAGTGGGATAACACAAGTCTTCTTTCCTTTTAATATGCCTTCATCAACACTTATAGGAAAAAAAATCATCCTTCACATGCACCTCCATCCATTCTTGACAAGTCGAGGGATAACACATGTCTTTTTTCCTTTGTGTGTGCCTCCATCAACACTTCAAAGTCCTCTTCTCTCATTTTCTTAAATCTCTCCCTTGCTCCACCCCATTGGTAGAGTATTGTCCCACATCTCATTTTCTCCACCACCCTTTTTGTTGGCATCATGAGCACACTTAAATTACTACTCTTAAATATTTAAGCTCTCTAAATATTTGACTAATCAATATCTTCCTAAGTTCATTTTCTCTATTGAATTTCATGCTACTACTCTATGAGACCAAATTTTTTGAATTCATGCACCATTGATGAAATTATGTTCTATGGAGTCACCATGTGTTAACCTCCACTTTGGTCAATAGAAAAAATATGGCACCACTACATTTTAAACATTATTGCCTAAGGATTACAAGACCTAACTTAAGATCACTATTAGAAGTCTGCCCCTAAACCTAGGTTTTCTCACTACTTGAAATCATCTTGTGTCCCACCACTTAGAAACATCTTTGAGTCTTATGAAATAAGCATTGATTTCCAAATGGTTTTCTATCACTGAATGGATGCCAATTTATTGTTTTAGTGCATGTGATAGCATACATTGTATAGATTAACAACATGATGTAATAAATTTAAGCATTATAAGTTAGCAACATGGTGTAATCAAAATTGATTGATCATTTATGTAATTCATAAATCTATATGCATAACAAAGTACTATTCGGATTTGCTTCTCTCATAAATCTATATGCATTACAGGGTACTATGACGAAGACTCTGATGTGAATTCAACTGAAGATAGGGATAGAACTCACAAAGTTAAAGTAGGAGAATTCAACTGAAAATATGGGCAGACCTCGCAAAATTAAAGTGAAAGAATTCAACTGAATATATATATATATATATACCTCGCTAAGTTAAAGTAGCCATAAATAAACAACCCCTCTGCTAAGTTAGCAGCCATAAATAAACAAAGCCAGCTATTTCAATTTTGTTAGACGCGATGACAAAAGCTTGAGATTTCTCTGGCGGGAGAAAGCTTGAGATTTCTCCGGCGAAAAAAAAGCTTCGTCTGATTGCTTTCTCCGTCAAACTAAGAGTCGGAGATACCTTTGGTAAGATCGTCCAGTACTAATAATACTATTTATAAATGAATTTAAACTAAAATGAAAATAAAAATAAAATAAGTATTTTGGACCACAAGTGTTTTTTTTCTGTTTTATGGACATTAGCTTATTTCTATTTAAAGATATAAGCTTTTAAAATTCCAAAGAATGATGTGGTCTTCCATGTAGAAAATTTAGGAGTGTTTAGTGGAAGTCTCCATATTATCAAATTTAGGAGTGTTTAGTGGAAGTCTCCATAGTAAGGAGACCTAGTCGCACTAAAAAAATAGGATTTAAAAAACTAACCTTAACCTAAAGGGGTGTAAAGAAAATTCAAAATTACAATCAAAGATCAAATGAATAATGTTAGAAGATATTTTATTGGTACAAACTAAATCTAAACATGCATCAGACTATGAAAGAGAACACGGATGAACATGGATGAGGAACCTAATTCCCCCACAAAATCATAAAGTAAATCAAACAAGATTTCGAAGAATCCAAGGAAAAAGGATAAATAGATTCAAACCTTGTATATGGACCTATACTAAGATTTCTACTATGACAAGAAGAGTGTAAAAAATACCAAGACAAATATGAGCAGGATTATGGATTTTTCAAACAAAGGATAATGTTGGAGAAAGCACTAGAATACATTAAGGAATGAAGTTAGTTTGTAAGGATGCATATTGAAGATCATACTTTGATAGAAGGAAGACAAGTTCACCTCAAAACAAGATCTAGGAGCTAACCAAGCAACTACGGACACTGACTCAAGATAAGAAATTCTTAAACAAGATAAACGGGTTTTTTTATTGTTTATCTAATGTCCCCAACGAGGCTAGGAGGGGAAATTTTGTTTTCTGCCCCAAATTTGTCATTTCTTCTTATGAATGTTGTTAACTTCTTACAAATAGCTTTCTCAATGAGGAATATTGTCAACATAACATAATCCATTACAATAAAAATAAACATATAACACACATCTGCCACTATGGAAACTCACAAAACCAATACAACAATATCAATGGCTATAATAACAGATGCAGAACAAAAATCTATTGTCTTCCAGGAAGCTACACAATCATATATATAGAAACAATCACAAGAACAACATGGAATAATGGAAATCTACTATCTGAAGACTCACTGAACCTAACATTGCTTTGATCCACTAATATCCTCCTACAAGCGATCTTCCAATCATGTCCTCATCCCTTCGTAAACCCGATCCGGAAAACTACTACAACCCTTATCTGCAGAGGTCCTCATGGAACAAATGCAAGGCTTTTAGCGAGACCTTGAGAGACAACCCTAGCTCAACTATTGGGGGAATCTTCGACCTAGCTCTCTGAAATCCTCCTAAGATTCATGAATGTCTAAGCTCGACCCTGTCCAGAAAACTCCATAAATCTCTTGCGCACTTCGATATCCCTCCAATAGTAGGAAAAACTCCCAAGTGAAGCTCCAATGAAGACCATGTATGGATCCTCCACCTTGTCTAGTCTAATGGAAATCCTAGATGGATTCCCATCTTGTCTAGCTAGCATGAATATTGCACCACCAAAACAAAACTAGTAGTGGAAGGGTTTTTCCTAAAACCCCAACGAAAACGACGGCTACAAGAGCACTCCAATAAGATATCAAATCATAATAATGAGAAGTGAGGGGTTACCCTTCTTTATACTTTTTCAACCCCTTCTAGATCCTTCCTCCATGCCTCTAGAACTTCCCTTTGGACTACATCAACCTTGTTCTTTCCCTTTGACCAAATCAAATGTAACTTCTGTGAATTTGCCCCTTTTTACTAAATCAAATATAACAATTATTTTCCCTCCAATTATCTCTTTAGGATTAAAAGTCACTTTAATAATAATTGGCAGTTCTATTGAGATCTAAAGTTACTTTATTTTTTCCTAATGTCACTTTAATAATATAATATCTCCTAATTAAGTGACATTAAATGGCCCCATTTTCTTTCTTGTTTCTCCAATGACAAGCCATGCTAGTCCCTTCTACTACAAAACTGGGAAACCAAAAAATGGGACATGACAAGTCCTCCCTTCTCAAAGATTTCTTGTCCTCAAGCAATGCCATCATGACATTCAACGATGCTCCATCACTAATGCACTAAAATTGTAATGATAATTTTAGGTCCCAAACCCACCTGTAAGATGTGAAACATCCTCCACTCAAGACATGGTTTGATAATGTACTAACATAAGAGGCCTTCTGAAAATCTCTAGCAAGCAAGGTCACTCGGTGCTGCAATAACTTGATCAACCCATCAATGTAATGCTCTGCTAGGGGACCAATCTAATTAGAGAAAAAATTGCCTCTATCCTCTGTGTCAACTATTGCAATGTCTCCTACTGAAATCCCAAGGTCCTAGGGTTATCCCTAGAAAGGAACCACTATGTTGATGTTGTGCTACCTTGATCATAGTCGTTTGACCATCATGCCCACTCTGCATCTACAAGATGTAATGCCTCAAATAATCGTGTCCACTATTGATTATCATGCTCATCCAATGTATCCCCACTCTAAGATCAAACATCATAGAGAATTCTATGTGGTCACCAACTGATAGGGCATCCACTACACCTAGTCTCCAAGTATCAAAGGGAAAGGCCCCAATACTCCAAGAGACTCCTCCTCTCTCATTGCAATCGCCCAAGTATCATTTGGACAATCTCCCAACATATCATTCACAAGGTCCCTCTATGTGAACAAAAGAACCCCCTCAGGATCTTTGGTACCCCTGTGATTCCAAACTAGCCTGTATAATGTGGAGTGTATAGCACTAGTCTGTAAGGTGATAATACTAGAATCCACTTGATTGCTACTAATAAGCCAAGCAATCAAGAGTTGCAAAAGTTTGGTCAGCTCCCTTGGAATACCACTCCAAGAAACCACTCCTAAGCATCCCAAAAGTAAATTCGAAAATTCAAAGTTGGTGCTCTCCTCTCTAATAGTGGTTGAACTATCATAAAATGTGATTCTAGGGTCCCAAACTAATCCTATAAAGGAACCACCATGTTGATGATGCGCCACTCTGATCATAATTTTCCGACTATCATACCCAAACTACTTTCTCCTCTCCTAGAACCCCAAGCAAATCTCCCTGAAAGGACTGAATCCACCATCCCAAACCCTCTCATCATGTAAAAAGTGTTTCACCTAAATACAAAACCCTGGAAGTCCATATGGATGGCCTCAACATGTCCTTTCTATACAAGAAGTCCTCGACTCCCCTTTGTTGGACTTCCCTAAAAATCAAGTGGAACACCACTATCATGGTTATGTCGACCATCATCTAAATGAATCCATAACTCAAATGAACTCCTATATCCCACCACCAAATAGGAATCCCACTACTCATAATACCTACTAATTGTTGTTGCACCATACTAGAAATCATTAGAGATGAAATGAGCCAATTCCCTAGTATGCCATCATCCTGATGGAATATTAGTACTAGGAATCAACTCTTTTCACGATGATCTATTCAGCTCCTGCCAAACCATACCAGGAAATTTGTTGTCACTAACAGCCTTAAGCAATATATGGAGCCCCAAATAATTCTCGAAGCAATATGCAAGATACCCGAGACATATAAAATATGCGTAACTCCAAATAAAATGCTAGAAATGGCGTAATAACAAAGAAAATAACGATAATCTCTTCACAATAACACATAAATGATGTATGAATAGCAATAGAAATAACACTTTGATTCAAAAAGCAATGTTCATGTGGTTCTTCGAGGGCAACTCCAAATGAAAAGGCTCACATAATAATTCTTATTAGGGATCTCAGACTTCAATCTCCATTTATACCTTAAATATGTCTATTAAGAGAAGTATCTAGAGGAAGATTCTTCTAGAAGCGAAGCTTCTATTAGCCCTCTTTACATCCGGGCCTTTGTATTCTATTTCATTGAAAGGCCTTATTAGTATTGACCTTTATTACATTCAATACATTGATCTACCCATGTATGGGAGCATAGGGACCTTAACATGTCCTACTTTAAAATAACCTTTGTCCTCAAGGGGATTGAGATGTGGAAACCGGCCATAATGGTAGCTGGTTCCTAAGTGGCATCCGCTGTAGTCATATCTTTCCATGCAATCGGGTATCAGCACTTCCTTGATGGTTCTCTCGATGGTATTTACGCCACACCGGTCCAAAATGCTTCGGTCAGAAATAAATGGATCCTTCTCTCAACTAACTCGAAGGTTATTTGAATTGGCACCGGTTCCACCACCTTCTTCAAGCATGAACATGAAAAATCGTGATGTATCTTCATTTAATCGGCAGAGCTAATCGATATGCTAATTTGTCCCACACGCTGAGAACTGCGGTAAGGCCATAAAATTTGGGTGCTAGCTTCGACAATGCTCTCGCTTTGAGGGAAGTTTGCTTATATGGTTGCAGCCTCCAAACACCTGATCCCCTTCTCGCAAATTGTCGCTCGTAGCTTAATTGGATCCGCTTTGTTGCCATTTTATTCTATGCCATGACCAAGTTCCCTTTAAGAGTACGAAGGATGTCATCTCGAACTGTAAGTGTTTGGTCAACCACCCACCCTTCGATGTACCCGGTAAGCATGAGAGAACTCAAGGTGGCTTCTGCCCATACCGCCTTCAAAAGGAGTCATGCGAAAGGGTTGTATTGGTATGTAGTGTTGTACCACCATTCGGTGAGGGGTAAACATTGAGCCCATCAAGTTTTTTTTTCATAGGCAAAGCACCTCGTATATGTTTCCAAACACTTGTTGACAACTTCGCTTTGTCCATCCGCTTTGGGATGATAAGGTTGAACCGGAGATGCAATTGTGTGCCTTGTAGCTTAAACAACTCTGCCAAAAATTGCTTGTGAAAGTTGGCCTTGATCGAAATATTAGAGGTGGCATGCCATGAAGCTTGAATACTTGGTCCATGAAAATTTGAGCCAATCGTGGATGCAAGAAATGGGTGGGGAAGAGCGCAAAAATGAGCATACTCTGGAAAGGCTTTATCCACCACCACCACGCGACTGGATTTATTCCCCGATTTGGGTGTAAGCCCGTAATAAAGTCCATAGAGATATCCTTCCAACAAGGTGGGGAATCGGGTTGCTGGAGGGTTCCTGGAGATTTGATTCTTTCTCCCTTATTGCGCTGACACACCTCACATTCAGCTGGCACACACTTGGCTAGATGTCTTATTTCATACCATCCCAAAAAGAACGTTTGACCCTTTGCCTTTTGGTAAACTCGAAGTGCCCAACTGCGGGTGTAGTATGAAGCTCAAAAGCAATTGTGGATTTGAGCTTCGATTGTTTACTTAAATGACAGGCCTTGTAGAATAAGCTCATCCCGGAGCTAAGAGTACCCTAGGGGATCCGGAGTCTTCTTCCAGAATTAATGGATTAGATGCAAACTTTGGGATCTTAGCCATTCCTAGCGACAACTTGGAGCCAATTCCAAACAATGAAGGAAAGAGAAAAAGGGATCCTTCGGCTCTTCATATATCGGACAAGCATCCGCTTCACTTACATTGTCTCTTTGCCTTCTTGTAAATGATCTCATAATCTCATATCCAAATATCTTGTCACCCATTTTTGTCGTTCTCGGAGGAAATGCGCTTGTTCCGTAGCAATTTGAGGCTTTGATGGTCTCCATTTTAACTTGGAAGCATTGCCCCAAGAGATAATGGCACCACAACTAATCTGCGATGTAGAAATTTAAATATTTCTTTTCTTTGCTAAAATGGGTTTGCCCAGCATTCTTTCCGACATTTGCTTGCTAGTGAAGGCTAAAGGTCGGACCCTCTTGCATAAGGACAACATCGCATTCCTTTCCCCTCGGTGGCGCTTACATTCCAACACAAAGTGGTCTTTGTGAAGCCGGAAGGGCTGAACCGGAGGGTGCACATGGCCATCTTCGCTTCCAGTGTTTGGAGTACCGGGCCGGAGTCCAAGAAAGAGTTCTTTTGCAGAGGAGAGCCGCAGAGGTGGCCGCATCTTCCGTAGTTCCAATGAACTTGCGATAATAACCCCGGTGGAGGCCCAAAAATCCACGCAAGCTTTGAGAGTCTTTGAGTGCGGCCAGCCTTGCATAGCTTCAATCTTTTCAGGTCCACCCGGACGCCATCCTTTCCCACCAGATGACCTAAGTATTCTACTCTCGAGGCACCAAAATCACATTTATGGACCTGCTTCGTGAAAAGCAGGCCGAGAGTAGGTGGAGAACTTGATCCACATGAGTAAGATGGTTCCATTCCAGGTTTTTCATAGATGAGGATATCATCAAAGAAAACTAAGACAAAATGATGGAGTAGGGCGGAAGACATGGTTCATGAGGCTCGAAGGGAGGCGTGTTACACAAACCAAAGGTCATGACCAAAACTCATAGTGGCCCTCCCCAAGGAGCGAAGCATGCACTTTGGGAATGTCGGCCCTTTCATATCAGACCGGTGATAGCCCGGTTTAAGATCAGTTTGGTAAAGAATTGGGTGCCAATTCAATTCATCCGTGAGGTCATCAATGACTGGAATGGGAATTTGTCTTTGATGGTTAGGTTTTTGAGAGCACGGAAGTCGACACATTCTCCAAGAACCTTCTTATTCAGGGGCACTATTAGCGACTAATGTGGAGAGGAGTAAGGGCTCAGACTAGATGGATGACACCGAAATTAAGGAGTTCCTCGACCATTTTTCAATTTCATTTTGCGCAAAGGGTGGGCGATATGGATGTATATTGGGGAAGGCTTCCCTCGACAAGTGGGAATGGAATGATCATGGACACCGCTGGAAGGAGGGGAGTCCTGGGGAGTGGAAAACACCGCTTGATGTTTAGAAATGATGGCTTAGAGGTAGCTGGGGCAATCGTGGGTTCTCTGGTGGCTTGTATGGTATGTAGTTGGGCAATGACTGCACGACCCTTTTTGAGCAGTCACGCGATGAGAACCGGGATGACCCTGGCGAACCAACAATGATGCCCTTGAAATTTATATTGGTACCTGGTCGAATTGGTATGAAGCGTTATGAAAATCCATGAGAATGTGACCCAGAGTCCTTAGCCGCCTGTTCCCCAACACAATGTCACAACCTCCGATGTCGATAGAAAACATAAGGGATTTTAGGTGGTAGTCACCGATTTGGAGACGACATTTCAGCCCTCCACATTTCATGGAAATACCATTGGCAATCATGATTTGGAAATTGCTGATGACATGGATGTAGCAATTGCCTTTGGGTACGCGGCCATGAATAAAATCTTTCAGGGTGTTGCCAACACAACCGTAATGATGACCTTCGGTGCTTGATGTAACCATTAACTTGAGGGTTTGGGGGCAGGCTCTATGAGAGTATTGAGGGAAATGACGGGTTCCACTTCGGGAGGGTCGGAGGGAGGGTTTATGTTATGGGATTTATGGTGACTCGGGCACAAGGGGAGTGTCACATCCTCTTCCCGGAATATCCTCGTAGATGGCCATAAAAAGATTTTGTTTCTTACATTTGTGGCCTGGGAAATATTTGTCATCACACTATAACAGAGGCCTTTGAGTTGGCTGCTCAACCATTTCATCCCGGGTCAATTTTGGATTTTTAATCGGGTGGAGGGAGTAGTGGTTTACCGGTTTAGGTGAGGGATAAAGGAAGGCTTTCACGGTTTTGAGAGGAAACAATGAGTTGTGCTTCTTAGCTTTTTGGTAGCCTCCACCCAAGTCGTAGGGAAGCCATGAGGACATGGGCCCAAAAACCCTCCTTGAGGCCACTAATAAAAAAATCTCGAAAGAAAGCATCAGCCATGCCCTCTATTCAAAAATCCGGACGCTCAAATCCAAATTTTAAGGAAGAAGTCTTCTATCAGCCTGACATTGTCAATTTTGTCAAATGGCCCAAATGGTTGGTGTCAAGGTCAAAGTATCTATAAAGCTCAACCACAAATTGGGTCCCAGCAATATACCATTGACGGGAAATTTTTTTCCATTACAATTATTGCTATCGCTCTTGATCAGATGGAGAACACCATACCCGAGTTTCACAAGTCATCCACGTCAGAGAGAAATAATGTTCCATTTGGGTGACCCAACCAAGGGGGTCCGAGCCATCAAATTTGTTACGTCCACCCGCGGAAGGCGGAGGTCCCGTTGAAAGTGATGGGGCTTGAAAAGAATGTAAGAAGTTTCACCTTCGCCTTTTATGTGCACTGTGTGCATTCGTTTGGTAGGACTTATTTTGTGTAGAGGATGCAAAGATGCATTCAAGTCAAGTGGTCAGTCAGGTTGACTCCGCCTATCATGGATCAGACGGCGACATTGACGGATGCATTTATGGGGCATTTATGGAGGCATCACGGAGGCAATGGTAGCAGTGAGTAGTTGCACTTCTTGTTGGGTCTCGAATGGCAAACCATTGCATGGTGTTGAAGCGACTCTAGTTCTTGGCTACAGGAATGGGCCATGATGACGAGGAAAAGGGGCAGGTGGAGTAAAAAAAATTTGCTGAAAAATGATATGGATGAATGTGGATAAAGGGAGAAGAGATGAATCTAACTGAATAGGTCTCAAATAATGGTGAAAAAATTCCAGACTCTTTTTTTTATAGTCATGGGTTATACTTTGGTCCTAAGAATGTTGGAAACCTTAAATTCCCAAATTCTCAACCAGAGTATTTACTTAGCAATAATGTAACACATATACGTAACAGATCTCATTGGTTTAATTTGTTTATGTTTATATTTATGTCCCCAAGGGTTAGGTATTCATGTCTCTACAGAAAAGGGTTTTCCCCGTGCTATATTTCTTTGATATACATGCAGTGTGGTCCAATAGTAGTACTCGGCCCAATATCTCGTGGCACTAACTAAGGAGGATAGACTGCACCCTTAGCCATACCACCACTACTAGGGTACTAGAGAGTATCTTCCGAAGTGATGTTCCCTTGCGACACTATAAAATCAAGACCCATAGGTTTATCTAAAGAGGGCTCGAGGAAATCTAGGCCTCGATCCATACACAAAGTGTTGTCCGGATGTGCTGCTACCACCGGCGGTACCCAATAGGGGTTGGCAAGGGTGGCCAATGATGTGCTTTGGAGAACCACTTGCATTCCCATAAACCCCCAACTGGTTTATGCCAGAACGATGCACTGGCTTAAAGATGTCTGAATATGTCTCTACCCCGAAAAAAAAAATACCCACAATGCCAAGGAAAGTGCTCTTGATACCACTTGCAAGATACCAGATATATAAAATATGCGAACCGGAATAAAATGCTAGAAATGGCGTATCAATGCGAAAATATCCAAAGATAATCTCTTACAATACACATAAATGATATACCTAGCCAGCAATAAATAGCACTTGATTCGTGAAAAGCAATGTTCACAGCTCCTTTGAGGGGTAACTCCAATGAGCAACTGTTACAATAATTCCCAAGCTAGGGTTCTCTATACCCTCGACCCTTATTTATACCTAAATATGCTCCACAAGAGAAGCATCTAGAGGAAGATTCTTCTAGCTGGAAGCTTCTATTAGGTATTCTTACATCCTACTTTTATTCTATTTTTATTGAAAGGCCTTATTAATATTGACCTTTATTACATCCAATACATTGATCTACCTATGTGCGTTAGGACCTTAATAATAATAATATATGGAGTCAACTCCCCAGAAGACCACTCCTCCGCCAAAACCGTGACACTTAGAAAATGTGTTATTACCAATGTACCTGAGTAATATGTGGAGTCTAAATACCTCTCTGGAAGAAATATATGGAATCAACTCCTTAGAAGCAATTTGTTGTCATCAATGTGCCCAAGAAATATATGGAGTCAACTCCTTAAAATACCACTCCTCCAAGAAACCACTTCTAAGCCTCCCAAAACTAAACTCAGGAAATTCAAATATGGTGCTCTCCTCTCTAATAGTGGTTGAACTATCATAAAATGTGATTCTAGGGTCCTAAACTAATCCTAGACATGATCCTGGAAAGATGTCGCCATGTTGACGTTGCACCACTCTGATCGTCACTGTTAGACCAACATGCCCAGTCTACATCCTCCTCTCCTGGAACCCCCAAAAGGACTGAAGCCACCATCCCAAATCCTCTCATGTAAAAGTGTCTCACTGAAATATAAGCTTGGAAGTCCATGGATGGCCTCAAATGTGTCTTGCTCTATACAGTAAGTATTGACCTCCCCTTTGTTGACTTCCCAAAAATCAAGCGGACCAATCACTATCATGGTTATGTCGACCATCATCTGAATGAATCCATAACTCAAATGAAATCCTATATCCCACCACCAAATAGGAATCCCACTGCTCATAACACCTACTAATTGTTGTTGCACCATACTGGCAATCATCAGAGATGAAATGAGCCAAGTCCCTAGTATGCCATCATTTGGTGGAATCTTAGTATTAGGAATCAACTCTTTTTCCCACTGATTTGTTCGGCTCCTGCCAAATCGTACCACAAAATTTGTTGTCATCAATGTGCCCAAACAATATATGGATTCTAAATACCTCCTTGGAAGAAATATATGAAGTCAAATCCTTATAAGACCACTCCTCTTGCCAAACCGTACCAGGTCATCAATGTGCCCAAGAAATATATGGAGTCTAAATACCTCCCTGGAAGCAATATATGGAGTCAACTCCTTAGAAGACCACTCCTCCAAGCAACCAGTCCTAAGCCTCCCAAAAATAACTCCAGAAATTCAAAGCTAGTGCTCTCATGTCTAATAGTGGTTGAACTATCATAAAATGTGATTCTAGGGTCCCAAAATAATCCTGGACGTGACACTGGAAATATGCCACCATGTTGACATTGCACCACTCTGATTGTCACTGTCGGACAAACGTGCCCAGTCTGCATCCTCCTCTCCTAGAACCCCAAGCAAATCTCCCTGAAAGGACTGAATCCACCATCCCAAATCCTCTCATGTAAAAGTGTCTCACTGAAATATAACCTGAAATTCCATGGATGGCCTCAAATATGTCCTTCTCTATACAGTAAGTCTCAACCTCCCCTTTTTTGACTTCCCAAAAATCACGTGGACAAATCACTATCATGGCTATGTCGACCATCATCTGAATGAATCCATAACTCAAATGAAATCCTATATCCCACCACCAAATAGGAATCCCACTGCTCATAATACCTACTAATTGTTGTTGCACCGTACTGGCAATCATCAGAGATGAAATGAGCCAAGTCCCTAGTATGCCATCATCTGGTGGAATCTTAGTACTAGGAATCAACTCTTTTCCCATTGATCTGTTCGGCTCGTGCCAAACTGTACCAGGGAATTTGTTGTCATCAATGTGCCCAAACAATATATTGAGTATCATGCCCATCCAATGTATTCCCACTCTAAAGATCAAACATCATAGAGAAGTCTATGTGGTCACCAACTGATAGGGCATCCACTACACCTAGTCTCCAAGTATCAAAGGGAAAGACCCCAATACTCCAGTACCTCCTCTATATTGCAATCATCCAAGTATCATATCGACAATCTCCCAACATATCGTTCACAAGGTCCCTTTATGTGAACAAAAGAACCTTGTAGATGGTAAATTCCCTAGGATCCCAAACTAACATGTGTGATGTAAAGCACATAACACTAGTCTATAAGGTGATAATACTAGAATCCACTTGATTTCTACTAATAAGCCAAGCAATCAAGAGTTACATAAGTTTGGTCAACTCCTTAAAAGACCACTCATGCAATAACTTGATCAACCCATCAATGTAATGCTTTGATAGGGGACCAATATCATTAGAGAAAAATTTGCCTCTCTCTGTGTCAACTGTTGCAATGTCTCCTACTGAAATCCTAGGGTCCCAAGCTATCCTCATAAAGGAACCACTAGGTTGATGTTGTTCTACTCTAATCATAGTCAACCGACCATCATGCCCACTCTGCGTCTACAAGATGTAATTCCTCAAAGGATCACATCCACTATTGAGTATCATGCCCATCCAATGTATCCCCACTCTAAGATCAAACATCATAAAGAAGTCTATGTGGTCACCAACTGATAGGGCATCCACTACACCTAGCCTCCAAGTATCAAAGGGAAAGAACCCAATACTCCAGTACCTCTTCTCTATTGCAATCATCCAAGTATCATTTGGACAATATCCCAACATATCGTTCACAAGGTCCCTCTATGTGAGCAAAAGAACCCTGTAGATGGTAAATTCCCCAGGATCCCAAAGTAGCCTGTATGATGTAAAGTGCATAACACTGGTCTGTAAGGTGCTAATACTATAATCCACTTGATTTATACTAATAATCCAAACAATCAAGAGTTTCATAAGTTTGGTCAACTCCTTAGAAGACCACTCCTCCAAGCAACCACTCCTAAGCCTCCCAAAAATAAACTCCGGAAATTCAAATTTGGTGCTCTCCTCTCTAATAGTGGCTGAACTATCATAAAATGTGATTTTAGGGTCCCAAACTAATCCTGGATGTGATCCTGGAAAGACACCACCATGTTGACATTGCACCACTCTAATCGTCACTATTGGAACAATGTGCCCAGTCTGCATCCTCCTCTCCTGGAACCCCAAGCTAATCTCCCCAAAAGGACTGAAGCCACCATCCCAAATCCTCTCATGTAAAAGTGGTGTCTCATTGAAATATAAGCCTGGAAGTCCATGGATGGCCTCAAATATGTCCTTCTCTATACAATAAGTCTCTACCTCCCCTTTGCTGACTTCCCAAAAATCAAGCGGACCAATCACTATCATGGCTATGTCGACCATCATCTGAATGAATCCATAACTCAAATTAAATCCTATATCCCACCGCCAAATAGGAATCCCACTAATCATAATACCTACTAATTGTTGTTGCACGATACTAGCAATCATCAGAGATGAAATGAACCAAGTCCCTAGTATGCCATCATGTGGTGGAATCTTAGTACTAGGAATCAACTCTTTTCCCTTTGATATGTTTGGCTCGTGCCAAACCGTACCAGGAAATTTGTTGTCATCAATGTGCCCAAGCAATATATGGAGTCTAAATACCTCCTTGGAAAGTAGCCTCGTCACCTGTGGAAGTAGTTTAGATCTTTTTCATTTGCATGCTACAATATAAAGGTTATCCTGCAACCCATCCTTCCCCAACACATAGTTAGCTTCTCTCTATCATCTAGTTGAAATATCTATCTTTATTTTGTTATAAATGTTAGAAAAGGACCAAAAAAAGAATTTCATATCATGAGGAAAGGTGTAACAGAAAATACATACATCTCAATCATGATTAAAGCCCATTGATATTTCCATCTAGATCATGAATATAGAGAACCTTACCGCTCATCAAATGCTTGCGAGTCTAATTGGGCCTCTCAAGTGGGTTTGGCTCCGGATATTGATTTAAATGGATCTCAGACCCCTCAACAAGGGGGAGAGAGAGGAAGGGTGATACAATGTGAGGGGGGGAGAGGGGAAGATTTCCAAGAAATATCTAGGATATATGGT
>SNQJ01S0052105.1:0-35929 GCA_010110895.2 Picea sitchensis | reverse complement strand
GGGGCGAACATGTTAAGGTCCTAACCCGCACATAGGTAGATCAATGTATTCGGATGTAATAAAGGTCAATATTAATAAGGCCTTTCAATAAAATAGAATAAGGCGGATGTAAGAAGACCTAATAGAAGCTTTCTCTTCTAGAAGAATCTTCATCTAGATGGTTCTCTTAATAGACATATTTAGTATAAATAAGGGTCGAGGGTATGAGAACCCTAGCTTGGAGATTATTGTAACAGAGTGTTGCTCGACTGGAGGTTTCCCCCTCGAAGAGGCCTGTGAACATTGCTTTCTGAATCAAAGTGCTATTTTTATTACTATTTCGTATATCATTTATGTGTATTGTGAAGATTATGCTGGATATTTTACTATTATTCTGCCATTTCTAGCATTTTATTTCGGTTCTGCATATTTTATATATCTGGTATCTTGCATATTTCTTCCAGGGAGGTATTTAGACTCCATATATTTCTTGGGCACATTGATGACAACAAATTTCCTGGTATGGTTTGGCAGGAGCTGAATAGATCATCGTGAAAAGAGTTGATTCCTAGTACTAATATTCCATCAGATGATGACATACTAGGGAATTAGCTCATTTCATCTCTAATGATTTCTAGTATGCTGCAACAACAATTAGTAGGTATTATGAGTAGTGGGATTCCTATTTGGTGGTGGGATATAGGAGTTCATTTGAGTTATGGATTCATTTAGATGATGGTCGACATAGCCATGATAGTGATTGTTCCGCTTGATTTTTGGGAAGTCAACAAAGGGGAGGTTGAGACTTACTGTATAGAGAAGGACATATTTGAGGCCATCCATGGACTTCCAGGCTTATATTTCAGTGAAACACTTTTACATGTGAGGGTTTGGGATGGTGTCTTCAGTCCTTTTGGGGATATTAGCTTGGGGTTCCAGGAGAGGAGGATGTAGACTGGGCACGTTGGTCCAACAATGACGATCATAGTGGTGCAACGTCAACATGGTGGCATCTTTCTAGGATCACATCCAGGATTAGTTTGGGACCCTAGAATCACATTTTATGATAGTTCAACCACTATTAGAGAGGAGAGCACCAGCTTTTAATTTTTGGAGTTTACTTTTGGGATGCTTAGGAGTGGTTTCTTGGAGGAGTGGCATTCTAAGGAGTTGACCAAAATTTTGCAACTCTTGATTGCTTGGCTTATTAGTAGTAATCAAGTGGATTCTAGTATTAGCACCTTATAGACCAGTGTTATGCACTTTACATCATATAGTCTAGTTTGGAATCCTGGGGAATTTACCATCTACAGGGTTCTTTTGTTCACATAGAGGGACCTTGTGAATGATATGTTGGGAGATTGTCTAGATGATACTTGGACGATTGCAATAGAGAGGAGGTACTGGAGTATTGGGGCCTTTACCTTTGATACTTGGAGACTAGGTGTAGTGGATGCCCTATCAGTTGGTGACCACATAGACTTCTCTATGATGTTTGATCTTAGAGTGGGGATACATTGGATGAGCATGATAATCAATAGTGGATGCGATTCTTTGAGGCATTACATCTTGTAGATGCAGAGTGGGCATGATGGTCAGTTGACTATGATTAGAGTAGCGCAACATCAACCTGTTGGTTCCTTTATGAGGATAGCATGGGACCCTAGGATTTCAGTAGGAGACATTGCAACAGTTGACACAGAGGATAGAGGCAATTTTTTCTCTAATTAGATTGGTCCCCTAGCAGAGCATTACATTGATGGGTTGATCAAGTTATTGCAACACTGAGTGGCCTTGCTTACTGGTAGTTTTCACGAGGTCTCTTATGTTAGTGCATTATCAAACCACACCTTGAGAAGAGGATGTTTCACATCTTACAGGGTGGTTTGGGATCCTCGTATCATTTACAATTTTAGTCTGTATTAGCTGATGGAGCATCATGTCATGATGGCATTGCTTGAGGACAAGAAATCTTTGAGAAGGGAGGACTTGTCATGTCCCCATTTTTTAGTTCCCCGGTTTTGTAGTAGAAGGGACTCGCATGGCTTGTCATTGGAGAAACAAGAAAGAAAATGGGGCCATTTAATGTCACTTAATTAGGAGATATTATATTATTAAAGTGACATTAGGGAAATTAAAGTAATTTTAGATTAATAAGTTACTTAATTATTATTAAAATGACTTTTAATCCTAAACTAGAAATTGGAGGGAAAATAAGGGTTATATTTGATTTAGTAAAAAAAGGGGCAAATTCTAGAAGTTACATTTGATTTGGTCAAAAAGGGGAAAGAACTAGAAGGATTGATGTAGTCCAAAAGGGGAAGTTCTAGAAGGCATGGAGGAAGGATCTAGAAGGGGTTGAAAAAGTATAAAAGAAGGGTAACCCCTCACTTCTCATTATTATGATTTGATATCTTATTGAGTGCTCTTGTAGCGAACGTTTTCGTTGGGGTTTTCGGAAAAACCCTTCCACTACTAGTTTTGTTTTGGTGGTGCAATATTCATGCTAGCTAGACAAGATGGGAATCCATCTAGGATTTCCATTGGAGCTAGACAAGATGGAGGAGGATCCATACATGGTCTTCATTGGAGCTTCACTTGGGAGTTTTTCCTACTATTGGAGGGATATCGAAGTGCGCAAGAGATTTATGGAGTTTTCTGGACAGGGTCGAGCTTAGACATTCATGAATCTTAGGAGGATTTCAGAGAGCTAGGTCGAAGATTCCCCCAATAGTTGAGCTAGGGTTGTCTCTCAAGGTCTCGCTAAAAGCCTTGCATTTGTTCCATGAGGACCTCTGCAGATAAGGGTTGTAGTAGTTTTCCGGATCGGGTTTACGAAGGGATGAGGACATGATTGGAAGATCGCTTGCAGGAGGATATTAGTGGATCAAAGCAATGTTAGGTTCAGTGAGTCTTCAGATAGTAGATTTCCATTATTCCATGTTGTTCTTGTGATTGTTTCTATATATATGATTGTGTAGCTTCCTGGAAGACAATAGATTTTTGTTCTGCATCTGTTATTATAGCCATTGATATTGTTGTATTGGTTTTGTGAGTTTCCATCCGTAATAAGATGTCATGTTATATGTTTTATTTTCTGTGTAATGGATGTATGTTATATGTTTGACAATATTCCTCATTGAGCAAGCTATTTGTAAGAAGTTAACAACACATTCACATAAGAAGAAATGACAAATTTGGGGCAGAAAACAAAATTTCCCCTCCTAGCCTCGTTGGGGACATTAGATAAACAATAAAAAAACCCGTTTATCTTGTTTAAGAATTTCTTATCTTGAGTCAGTGTCCGTAGTTGCTTGGTTAGCTCCTAGATCTTGTTTTGAGGTGAACTTGTCTTCCTTCTATCAAAGTATGATCTTCAATATGCATCCTTACAAACTAACTTCATTCCTTAATGTATTCTAGTGCTTTCTCCAACATTATCCTTTGTTTGACAAAGCCATAATCTTGCTCATATTTGTCTTGGTATTTTTTNTGTCTTCCTTCTATCAAAGTATGATCTTCAATATGCATCCTTACAAACTAACTTCATTCCTTAATGTATTCTAGTGCTTTCTCCAACATTATCCTTTGTTTGACAAAGCCATAATCTTGCTCATATTTGTCTTGGTATTTTTTGCACTCTTCTTGTCATAGTAGAAATCTGAGTATAGATCCATATACAAAGTTTGAATCCGTGGATTCTTTTTCCTTGAATTCTTCGAAATCTTGTTTGATTTACTTCATGATTTTGTAGGAAAATTAGGTTCCTCATCCATGTTCATCCGTATTCTCTTTCAGAGTATGATGCATGTTTAGATTTAGTTTGTACCAATAAGATATCTTCTAACATTATTCATTTGATCTTTGATTGTAATTTTGAATTTTCTTTACAGCCCTTTAGGTTAAGGTTAGTTTTTTAAATCCTATTTTTTTTAGTGCCACTAGGTCTCCTTACTATGGAGACTTCCACTAAACACTCCTAAATTTCATAATATGGAGACTTCCACTAAACACTCCTAAATTTTCTACATGGAAGACCACATCATTCTTTGGAATTTTAAAAGCTTATATCTTTAAATAAAAATAAGCTAATGTCCAAAAAGCAGAATAAAACACTTGTGGTCAAAAATACTTATTTTATTTTTATTTTCATTCATTTATAAATAGTATTATTAGTACTGGACGATCTTACCAAAGGTATCTCCGACTCTTAGTTTGACGGAGAAAGCAATCACACGAAGCTTTTTTTTCGCCGGAGAAATCTCAAGCTTTTGTCATCGCGTCTAACAAAATTGAAATAGCTGGCTTTGTTTATTTATGGCTACTTTAACTTAGCGACGTGTATATATATATATATATATATTCAGTTGAATTCTTTTACTTTAATTTTGCGAGGTCTGCCCATATTTTCAGTTGAATTCTCCTACTTTAACTTTGTGAGTTCTATCCCTATCTTCAGTTGAATTCACATCAGAGTCTTCGTCATAGTACCTTGTAATGCATATAGATTTACTTTAATTTTGCGAGGTCTGCCCATATTTTCAGTTGAATTCTCCTACTTTAACTTTGTGAGTTCTATCCCTATCTTCAGTTGAATTCACATCAGAGTCTTCTGTCATAGTACCTTGTAATGCATATAGATTTATGAGAGAAGCAAATTCGAATAGTACTTTGTTATGCATATAGATTTATGAATTACATAAATGATCAATCAATTTTGATTACACCATGTTGCTAACCTATAATGCTTAAATTTATTACATCATGTTGCTAATCTATACAACGTATGCTATCACACATGCACTGAAACAATAAATTGGCATCCATTCAGTGATAGAAAACCATTTGGAAATCAATGCTTATTTCATAAGACTCAAAGATGTTTATAAGTGGTGGGACACAAGATGACTTCAAGTAGTGAGAAAACCTGGGTTTAGGGGCAAACTTCTAATAGTGATCTTAAGTTAGGTCTTGTAATCCTTAGGCAATAATGTTTAAAATGTAGTGGTGCCATATTTTTTCTATTAACCAAAGTGGAGGTTAACACATGGTGACTCCATAGAGCATAATTTCATCAATGGTGCATGAATTCAAAAATTTTGGTCTCATAGAGTAGCATGAAATTCAATAGAGAAAATGAACTTAGGAAGATATTGATTAGTCAAATATTTAGAGAGCTTAAAGATTTAAGAGTAGTAATTTGAGTGTGCTCATGATGCCACCAAAAAGGGTGGTGGAGAAAATGAGATGTGGGACAATACTCTACTAATGGGGTGGAGCAAGGGAGAGATTTAAGAAAATGAGAGAAGAGGACTTTGAAGTGTTGATGGAGGCACACACAAAGGAAAAAAGACTTGTGTTATCCCTCGACTTGTCAAGAATGGATGGAGGTGCATGTGAAGGATGATTTTTTTTCCTATAAGTGTTGATGAAGGCATATTAAAAGTAAAGAAGACTTGTGTTATCCCACTAATGGTCAAGAATTGATGGAGTCACATGCGAAGGATGATTTTTTGGGCTTTGAAGTGTTGAAGAAGGTGCATGGAAAGGAAAGAAGACTCGTGTTATCCCTCGATTGGTCAAGAATTGATGGAGGTGCATACGAAGGAAACAAGACTTGGGAGTGCACTTTCTTCAATTGAATTAAGATCAGAGTCCTTGTCGGAGAAAATGTGTTTTCAAAAGTTTGTGCAACATTACACCTATTTTCTATGTTCACAAATGGTCACAAGATAACCAATTGATGCATGATCGTTGTGGGAAACTATAAGTCCTTGAAAACGAAAATGTATTTACCTTTCTTACTTTTATGACATTGGAACCTAAGTCGCCATCCCCTCTATCATTGAGTAAACTATCATGTCCCCATTTTTTAGTTCCTCGATTTTGTAGTAGAAGGGAATCTCGTGGCTTGTCAGTGGAGAAATAGGAGTGAAAAGTAGGTCATTTAATGTCACTTAGTTAGGAGATATTGTAGTATTAAAGTGACATTTGGGAAAGTAAAGTAACTTTATATTAATAAGTTACCTAATTATTATTAAAATGAATTTTAATCCTAAAGTGAAAATTGGAGGGAAAATAAGCGTTATATTTGATTTAGTAAAAAAGGGGAAAATTCTAGAAGTCACATTTGATTTGGTTAAAAGGGGGAAAGATCTAGAAGGATTGATGTAGTCCAAAATAGGAAGTTCTAGAAGGTGTGGAGGAAGGATCTAGAATGGGTTGGAAAACTATAAAAGAAGGTTAACACCTCACTTCTCATTATTATGATTTGATATCTTATTAAGAGCTCTTGGGTTATATTTGATTTAGTAAAAAAGGGGAAAATTCTAGAAGTCACATTTGATTTGGTAAAAAAGGGGAAAGATCAAGGAGGATTGATGTAGTCCAAAAGGGGAAGTTCTAGAAGGTGTGGAGGAATCATCTAGAATGGGTTGGAAAACTATAAAAGAAGGTTAACACCTCACTTCTCATTATTATGATTTGATATCTTATTGAGTGCTCTTGTAGCCACCATTTTCATTGGGGTTTTGGGAAAAACCCTTCCACTACTGGTTTGGTTTCGGTGGTGCAATATCCACCCTATCTAGACAAGAGGGGAATCAATCAAGGACATGGATGATTTTAGGGGATAAATTTCCCTCATGGGCTAATTTTCCATGGTTTTTCCCAAAAAACGATCTGCTATTCTAAAAATGATTCGCCCAAATTCTACAAGATAAAATTATTTTAAATTTAAAATCACCAAAATTTTATACAAACTATATAAAATCCTTAGAAATTTGAATATATTTACAAAAATGTCACCAAACATTTATAATTGGCACATGAAGGATTAGTAAGATTCGCCAAGGTTTCTACATTTTAAAATAAATTTGCATCTTTAAAATGATCCTTGATCAAGGATTTCCACAGGACCTAGACAAGAGGGAGGAGGATCCATACAGGGTCTTCATTGGAGCTTCACTTGGGAATGTGTCCTACAGTTGGAGGCATACCAAAGTGTGTAGGAGTTTTATGGATTTTTCTAGATAGTTTCAAGCTCATACATCCACGAATCTCAAGAGGGTTTTAGAGAACGAGGTTGAGGAGACCCTCGCAGGTTTATCTAGGGTTGTCTTGCGAGGCCTCGCTAGATGCCTTGCAGTTGTCCCATGAGGACCTATATAGATAGGGGATGTAGAATTTTATTGGATCGGGTTTGCGAGGGGATGAGGACAAGTTTGGAAGATCGCTTGTAGGAGGATATTACTGGATTAGAGAAGTGTCAAGTTCAATGAGTCTTGGGATAGTAGATTGGAATCATTCCATGTTGTTCATGTTATTGTTTCTATAGTAGATTGTGTAGCTACCTGGAGGCCAACATATTTGTGTTCTACAACAGTTATTGCAGCCATTAATATTATTGTACCGGTTTTGTGAGTTTCCATCCATAATAAGATGCCATGTTATATTTGTGTTGGCACAGGGGTAGACCCGGGGTTCAACGCACCAACAAAACCTTAACTACCGGCCCTTTCAGCAACACCTGTGAAGCAGATGAAGTCTCACCCAAGGTAGAGGCAAGGGTGGTTGCATGACTCAGGTGTCTGCAACCTTAGCTGGGACACAGATCTGTGATTGTAATATTCAACAGAGAACTTAGCACCGACATTTCATCAATATTCAACCACTATCTACTTCACAGATAAAACAGAGCATCGCATCATTCAGTCAGATCTGATGTATCTAAGTACTTATCATAGATAAGTAGGTTAGATATAGCATATTCAAGCACTAAGCACATTCACATGGGTTAGATCTAGCATCCATATACATAATTAGCACAAAGCATAAACAGATCTATCTATCTATATCAAAGCACTTAGTAAGTAAAAACATAAACACATCAATACATTGCACAAAGCAGAGAAACACAACATATGTGTGGTTCACCCCCACCCTGGGGCTACGTCCACCAACTCTTCTTCTTTATTAGCTTCTTCAATAAGTTACATGCACAGAGCCTCAAAACCATACTCCGCATAGGACAAGAGATTTGCGCAGCTCGCTAGATCCTCCTTCCCCAAGTAGATATAAGCACATAACCTTCCACATCCTCTTACAATGACTTGCACTTAGCTCTGCAAGTCTCACACAGTATGCACATAACACTTACAATCCTTCAATCACATAGATCTAACACTTAGCATATTAGCCTAACATCACATAGATGTCCAACGTGTTATCCCTCTTACATAGCCTAGACATCTATTTATACATTACAAAATAGGCCTAAACATGGGTAAGCCCATGGGCCGACATCCCATGCCCGTTACATAATCCCAAATCCCAAAAAGGACCCAAAAAGGGGCCGAGATCCCACGATATCTACTTCGTCTTGCACTCCTCCTTTGACAGGCTGTTGAATTCCCAAAATAGGTCAAACTTGACCAAGGATCTCCCAACACTTGGTCAAGGGCCAACATGCCCCCAACACTCACCTGTGATTCGTCCTGAGTCACTCTGATCTGGATAATTCCACTTCAAAAGCCTCGAGCGTAGCTTGAGTTTCTTTGAATTGATGTTGTGTCTTGGCCTCTTGTTCACTGAACTCTTGGATGAATGCATTGTTGACAGGTCCCTCCAGGCGTTGTTCAGTTACAGTGACAACCTGCTCCAGTTTTTCTCCTCGGCCTTCTACCTCTGTGAACAATTGGTAAGACTTATCTTGTATAGGCTGGAGCCTCTGAGTTACTTCCATAACTCTTCTCTGGATAGTGTGGATCTACTGTTGGGTAGTGCTCTTCTCCTGGGATCACTTCATTCTTTCCAAAGTTGACAGGGGCTTCAACTGTGCTTGTATCGTTTTGTCTTGATACTTCGCCTCTTGGAGTTGCGACTCCAGTGCCTTCAGTTCTGGATTCTCTATGAGTTTCTCATAGGTCTGGGAACTGTGATCAGTAAGTTTCTTACATTCCATAGTAAGGGATTTTATTCTCTCAATTTCTCTTCAAGCAGTTGCTTCTCTTTGGTCCCTTACATCCTGTGGAGTCTCGGGCACTTCATGGAGCTCTAAGTTTGTTATGCGTTGTTGTAGCTGCTGGATAACTTTTGTGAGATTATTTACTTGTTGCATGACTTAATCCTTTGCCTTTATTTCTATGACTGTCACAGAACAAAGTGCTCTGCTGACCGCTTCTTTCACTTCGAGTTGCTCCACGAGCAACTGTTATTTTCCTTGTTGTAGTTGTGCTTTTTCTTCATCAAAATTTTCTTGGAGAGAAATATTTTCCTGTTCTGTAGATCAACGCTACTCTACAAGTACTCCTTGTACTTGCGTCAAAGGCTGGGTGGCTTGTTCTATTTCCTCTTGTGCTTGACAAAGGCAAGCTTCGACTGTCTCAGCTAGTCGGTGGAGTTGGGCTGGCTCATCTCCCAACTCTAGTTCTCCCGATGGCAAGGGCACAGTGGAGACTGTGCGGCTGGAATGAAGGGCCTGATGTACCCCTCAGAGTTCGACTTCAATCCTATCATACATTTATTCCTTCTTTTCTCCTTGTTTCTCTACTATCTCCAGTGAAGCATCATTCAGGATGGCTATGATGAAGTCAAAATCATCAGAGGTGAGGACAGTCTACATCTTGGTCATGGAGGCTTTCGATTTCTTCTGGGAAGAAGGTTTTGGGGGGGCAAACCTTCCTCTTCTTCAAAGGGTCAACCTCTTCTATGGGCAGTGTTACTTTGTCTAGTCTCTGTTCAACTTCTACTTCTTCACCACCCCCTCGATCAGGTGACATGGAAGCAGTCTTCATTGAGGTGCTGCTTAAGTTTTGGACCTCCTCAGTCTTCTTCTGTCTGCTGGTTCCGGGTGTATTCTGTTCTTTATGGGTGTCCTCTGGGATGTCAATATAAAATATCTATGTGGGGTTGGTAGGGATAAGGAGATCAATGGACCATTCCTTGGTGATCTCCTCAAGGTCTTCTTCTGTAAGTTTGTAATATGACTGGAGTTCCTCTTAATGTTCATCTACTCGCGTTGTAATGTATATAAACTGTCGATTTGCGCTGAACTTAATTAGTGGTTGGAAACTTTGTAGGGTGTTCGGAGTCATGCGAGGCTCGACTTCGATGGATCGCTTTAGCTGGAGGTAGTATGTATGAAACGCAACATTCGATTTCCATTGTTTGTTCATATCAGTTGAATACCATAGGGTAGCGAACTTTGTGGAAAGTTGTTCGAACGGCTCTATGTCAGGGAAGGTCGCTCCTTCCGGCATCTCCTAGGCAACAAATGAAATAAGAACCAGGAGCCAGCTGAAATGAAATTCATAACCCTAATCCTGTGCTTCTCGGCAATCTAGCTCCAACTGGTTAACTAGGTACTTCGCCCAGTTCATCTGTAGGCCTTCCGCACACTTCCTTGTGAGGTCAACCACAAATTCGGTGACCTGCGTAGGTCGGTTCTTCCTTACTAACTTTCTAGCTATTAGTTGGCATGCGAAGCACACTGCGCCGCTCTAGATGGAAGCTACCTTGTAGCCTCTTATTCCCTTCTCAACATCGCCATAGGTTTCCTTGATCTTTTGTGCAAGTGTGCGATCTGCGTCTTTTCCTGGAAAAAAGTCCTACAGGTCGGGTCCTTGCATACTCAGGCATGTGATCTTGTGGATCAGTGTTGGTTCAACTGTAATGCGATGGTCTAGACATAAGTAGCCACCATGGTAACATGACAGTTCAACTTGACACAAGCATTGCCTTCCTGGTGTCTTCTGAAGTGTGGGATCTTTATGACATTCAGCAGGGTGGACTGTGCGAGGTTCATCTTCCACGTCTGAGGGATGATATTCAAGTTCTTCCCTTTAGTTTTGGTCAGGTACTTGTATGGGGTGAGCATACCATAGATCTTTCGATCTCCAAGGTTGAAGTCGCTGAAATTCAACATTATGATCTTGTCTTGCTCTGTTCGAACTACACGTATCCCCTTCGGGAGGTACGCAGTGACCATAGTGTACTCAAAGTCTCTTGGCACACTATCACGATTCACCGCGCCAGCCAGAGGCGAGATGTAATCGGGCAATATGGATGGAATCAGCTTCGCTTTTGCTAAGTCATATTTATGCTTTGTTCTCTTCTCTACTAACGGTCGAGATGGCCCTAATCCATGAGCAGTCGACGGAGAGGCTTGCAGTCCTCTCGTCGATGATTCTTGTAAACCTGTATACATCGACATGACTCTTTCAGTAATGAGATCGATCAGAACTTCTTCGACAACTCTCTCTGCAGCGCTGAACTCGTCTGACATACATGCTCGGGGTTGGAAATCTTCGGGTTCGAGGAGTAACTTAGACACTGCAATAGGATAGTAGGAAATAGTGCAATGGTCACTGTATAAAATCAACAAGTCTGCGGGCTCAAATTCACAATTGGAAAAAGTGTTCTCGATGCATGGAGCGACAGGATAAATAGATAACTTGGCAAAAGATTGCTTGCAATGGTCGAGAATCCTTCATTAACTTTGTCCTGTCCATTATGGCGTGGTCCAATGGTCTGGTTTTGAACCATAGATGCCTTTATACCCGTTCAGGGGGTCGGACGAACAGTTATCTTGGTCCCAATGGCTATATTACTTTGCCATGGTGAAGTGCCATGTGACGTTGCTCTGTTATCCCGACGAAGCTCCAATTTTGTAGATTTTCCTTCTGCGAAGTTCCCTCTGGAACCTTCTGTAACTTGTCGATCTTAGCTCTCTTCTTACTTAGCTTTCTAGATTTCTTTCCAGTGAGCTTTGTCTCTGTATGCCTTTTTCCATTCTGATTCTTATCTTCTTTTGGCATAGTTACTTCGTGTTGTTGAGATTCTTTCCTAAGATTCGAGGGTGATACTTCTTCTTTAGCTGGAATAGATACTTCAATCTTCTGAGGGTCGTCTAGTGTTCTTGCAACTTCGACATCTGAGTCTCTGGTGTTAAATAACTTCGATCTATTTTTTTTTTCTTCAATTAAGTGTATGATCCTTCTAGTCATGAAATATTTTAACTCTTGCTTCTTCTGCTCTAAAATTTCTTCTTCTTCTTTCCTTCTGGACTGATCTTTTTCAATCCAAAGTTTTCCTAGTAACATGGTAAATGATCTCAAAATATTTCTCTGTCAAAGTTCCACTAGAATTCATACATATGTTGGTGAGCTTTCCACATAGGTTTATCAACTTTCCTCTAAATAGCCCTATTCCTCCCAATGAAGGAATCATAGCAAGTTTCCCTAAAAGTTCCCAAGTTCTTTCTGTCACGATATTCACCTGTGTTTCCTCATTTAGAACAAAGTCAATATCAAAGTTTCCTATTCTTTCTTCAAGACATTCTTTTTCTTTGAAGGTCTCTGATAAGCTAACATGTCGGTGGTCATTCAGGGTTTCTCTTATCTGTAGCAATACGTTCTCGGATTCTTTCTGGGGTTCTGTCATAATCACAGTTTCTGGACCTACCTTAGGGTTTTCTTGTCTTATGTTCATTCCTTCAAGTTTAGCAATCATTCTAGGTAAATCCGATACTTCATGGTCCACATCTTTGCAACAAAGACAACTAAGTCTTCTCCCAGGGCATTCCTGGTTTTCTAAGGGTTAATCCTCTCTTTCTTTTAAATGATTCCTATCTCTTTCTATACTGTGCGCTAGAATCATGGTAGCTAACCTCCAAACATTTCTTTCTAGGATCCTCCATCCACTTGTTAGTCCAAACATTCTTTCTATGCATAGGTATAACATATCTTTCACTATTCTTATCATATCTACGCATATGAAACCTTCTTTCATCTATTAGTGCCCTAGTTTTCAAGCTAGGACAAAATCTATCAAACATACCTAGATCCATACTTTAGAAAAATTTCCACGTATCTTACTTCTATAGAGCACAAAGCTTTCAGATCTAGACATTTTCACTAATCTTACCTTTATCAGAACATAGAGCTTGCAGATCTTACCTCTTTTAATCAAGAATTCTCACTTTTACCTTTCTCAGAGCACAAATCTTTTAGATCTTACCTATTTTCTTCATATTTGACCTATTTTCTTTAGATCAGACTTATTTTCTTTAGATCTGACCTATTTTCTTAACACAGATCTTTATAAATCAAGTAAAATACTGCACACTAGAACGACAGATCTATGCACAGAGCTTTCACAATTTCAGGACAAATCTTTGCACAAAGCTTCTTCTTCCTTAGTTCCCAGCAATCACAGTTTCAGTCTCGACAATGGAACCATTTGTTGGCATAGGGGCAGACCCAGGGTTCAATGGTACAACAACGCACCAACAAAACCCTAACTACCGGCCCTTTCAACAACACTTGTGAATCATATGAAGTCTCACCCGAGGTAGAGGCGGTGGTAGTTGCAGGACTCAGGTGTCTACAGCCTTAGCTAGGACATAGATCTGTGATTGTAATACTTAATAGAGCACTTAGCACCGATAGTTCATCAATATTTAACCAATATCCACTTCGCATATAAAGTAGAGCATTGCATCATTCAATCAGATCTGATGTATCTAAGCACTTATCATAGAGAAGTAGGTTAGATCTAGCAGATTCAATCACTAATGACATTCACATGGGTTAGATCTAGCATCCATATACATCATTAGCACAAAGCATAAACATATCTATCTATCTATATCAAATCACTTAGCAAGTAAAGACATAAACACATCAATACATTGCACAAAGAAGAACAACACAACATATATGTGGTTCACCCCCACCCTGGGGCTACGTCCACCAAATCTTCTTCTTTATTATCTTCTTCAATAGGTTACATGCACAGAGCCTCAAAAACCTACTCTGCATAGGACATGAGAATTGCGCAGCTTACTAGATCCTCCTTCCCCGAGTAGATCTAAGCACAGAGCCTTCCACAACCTATTACACTGACTTTCACTTAGCTCTGCAAGTCTCACACAGTATGCACAGAGCACTTGCAATCTTTCAATCACATAGATCTAACACTTAGCATATTAGCCTAACATCACATAGATGCCCAACGTGTTCTCTCTCTTACATAGCCTAGACATCTATTTATACATTGCAAAATAGGCCTAAACATGAGTAAACCCATGGGCTGACATCCCATACTCGTTACATAATCCCAAATCCCAAAAAAGACCCAAAAAGGGGCCAAGATCCCATGATATTTGCTTCATCTTGCGCTCCTCCTTCGACAGGCTGTCGAAGTCCAAAAATAGGTCAAACTTGTCCAAGGATCTCCCAACACTTGGTCAAGGGCCAACAATTCTCTATTTTCTATGTAATGGATGTATGTTATATGTTTCAAAATATTCCTCATTAAGAAATTTATTTATAAGAAGTCAACAACACATTCACATAAGAAAAAATAAAAAATTTGGGGCAAGAAACATAATCCCCCCTCCTATCCTAGTTGGGGGCATTACAATGGTATCAGATCTAGTGATCTTGCTAGCTTGTGTGGATAAGAAACAATGAATACCAATAAGGAAACCATAGAAAAATAATGAAATGAACTAACATCATTTTTAAAGTACCCAATAGTGTGGCCATTATATGTAGAGCACACAACCTACTGTGACCAGCATGAGAATTTCAATGAGGAGATCCAAGATACTATGTCAACAGAGTATTATGTCTACATCAAGCGTGGGAAGGAGAATAGATATCAGACTAAGACCTATTTGAAAGGGACATGGCGTAAATCAAATGAAAATAAGCTTGTAAAATAGGCGGAGGACCATGCATCTAGCCATGAGGAGAATGTGGCATGTAGGAAGACCAAACTATAGCCTATGACACATCATCAAAATTAACCAATGAGATCGGTGACACTAGCATGTTGGAAGGGTATACCTTTGATGAATCATCATAATATGATGATACACCACCTGATGATGACTATATGTTTCAATCAACTGATGTTGGGGATCCAACATCTTTCACTATGCATGTTACTTATGATGAAGGAAGTTGAAGTAGGATAACACCTACACATGATGAGGATTCAATACCATATATCTCATTTATGATGTCTATGATGAGCAAGTGATTGCACCTCGACAGGGTTCATAGGACCAATTATTTATCAAGGAGGAGCATATTGTACATGTGTTGAGAAGGGAAGATGGTACTCATAAATGTATTGAAGATATTATTTGGAAAGCTCAGATGGAGGAGAGACAAAAAGGAGTTGGAGATGGGATCACTAGTGCTCAATTATGCATCATCAAAAAATCACTAGAATATATGAAAGTCAGTTACTTGAAGTTGTTCATGGATATGGACCTTTCCCTTAAGTTTGTTGAAGACAAGGATAGGGAGATTGAGGAGCTTTGTTACCAGCTTAGTGTGGCACATTATTTATCATTGATAGCAGTAGAGAGTTCATCATATTTAGTAGTAGTGATGCATGAGGGCATGAGTGGAACTCATGATATAAGGGAGGATTCTCTTGTGACGATTTTTCACAAAGATCAATTAGGGTTGCAGGTGTATGAGGAGAGTTTGGACAAAGAGAATTTTGACTGTGCACCCATCTTGCATTGCAGGGATCATGAGCCATTTATTTTGGATCAAGGATTAGTTGTATAGATAGTAGTTAAGAAAATTCCTTTTAGAATATCCAACAAGGAAGTATATGCACCAATTGATTAGGGGATTGAGTAGAATATAGATGTGGATACATCACTCTAGGATACAGGTTCAGTTGATGTTAGTGGAGTGATTGATACAATGGTACATATACAATACAGGATGGTACATGATGATATAGTGGTGTGCAGTGGGATACAACAACATACAATAGTGTATGTTGGCATGCAGTGGGTTTTTGGGATTTTTCCCCCAGGGTGACCTCTAGGTAAAGACTTCAGACATATCATTGAGTTTGGTTCACCTAGGATCGATGAGTGGATGGACGATGTTCATGGAGAGGAATATTACTCATAGATTGATCTTCGATTGGGATATCACCATAATAGAGACAGAGAGAAGGATACCCTTAGGATCACTCTGAGATGTTACTTTGATTCCTTGGGCATATCATTGGGGTTGACCAAAGCACCTGGCACTTTCCATTCTTCCAGGTAGTGCAGTGGCATATTGATCTGAATTTATGAGCAGAATGAAATGAAAATGTGGATTTATAATATTAACAGAGATACACAGTGAAAAATAACAGAGATACAATAAAACTTGGCTTATATTAAATAAGAAATATGTTGAAAATTGTAAAATGCAGACTGAAAACAAGCTTGCTAGAATGGTGGCAACTTATCTCTGAGAAGAGATGTGACGACTACGATCATTTGCAAAAACATGAGTACAATGAAGATATAAAGTAATTTTTACAATAAAAATGAATTATAAAACCCTAGACATCCAAAAACTTAACCCTAGGAGATGAAGCGCCAAAAGTCATGTGGGCCCCATTGGGGTAAGTTAGTACATCAACTTCCCGGTGTCGTAACTTTTGCATACGATCTTCGTTTAGGGTGCACGATAGCTCATTGGAAAGGTGTTGATGAGGAGATTTATTTATTAGGCTCAATCAGATCCTTCAGATGTAATTAAGGTGTCCAATCATGAAAAAACATTGTTTAGGCCCTCAAAATGGCCAAGAAAGTTTGGGACCCAAAAAACTGCTAAAAATAGTAAGTTGCCAAAAGAATGTTTTCAGCCAGTTGGAATAGGTGGGTGACCACCAAGATCCTCCTGGATCACATCTAGTGCCATTTTCTGATTCCTACAATATATTCAACAGGACATGGAGGACTCCTCTGAGTCAGTGAGATGAGACAGACAAGATTATAACCATGTCAGAGTTTTTTTTTTGAGGGACTGTTTGGTCGGGACACAAGAGAAGATCTGAATTGTATTGGTTCAATTAACAATATTCCATCTGATAGAGTAGTGTATGGAATTATCCAATAAATAGGTTGCACACTTGTAGCCCCTAAGACCCCACTTAGAGAGATGATTATGAGGGCTATGTATAATCTACCTTCGAGAGGGAATTTTGGGTACTCATATGACTATGAGGAACCACAAGTGATAGGGCTACTTTCCGGGGAGGTATTTAGACTCCATATATTACTCGGGCACATCGATGAAAAAATATTTCCTGGTATAGTTTGGCAAGAGACAAAAAGATCAACGAGCACAAAGTCGATTCCTAGTACTAAGATTCCACCAGATGATGACATACCAAGGACTTGGCTCATTTCTTCTCCGATGGTTACCAGTATGGTGCAACAAGATTTAGTAGGTATTATGAGCGATGGGATTCTTATTTTATGGTGGGATCCATGGTTTCATATGAATGATGTATTGATTGAGATGATGGTCGACATAGCCATGATAGTGATTGGTCCACTTGATTTTTGGGAAGTCAACAGAGGGGAGGTCAAGACTTACTCTATAGGGCATGACATACTTGAGGCCATCCATGGAATTGAAGGCTTAGATTTCAGTGAGACACTTTCACATGAGAGGATTCATGATGGTGGCTTCAATCCTTTTAGTGGGATTATATTAGGGTTCCATGAGAGGAGGATGCAAACTGGGAACTTTGTATGACAGTGATGATCAGAGTGGTGCAACATCAACATGGTAGCATATTTCTAGGATCACATACAAGATTAGTTTGGGACCCTGGGATCACATTTTCTAACAGTTCAGCCACTATTAGAGAGGAGAGCACCAATTTTGAATTTTCAAAGTTTACTTTTGGGAGGCTTAGTAGTGGTTTCTTGGAGGAGTGGTCTTCTAAGGAGTTGACTGAAATTATGCAGTTGTTGATTTCTTGACTGATTAGTAGCAATCAAGTGGATTCTTGTGTTATCACCTTACATACCAGTGTTATGCGATTTACATCATACATGCTAGTTTGGGATCCTCATGACTTTACCATCTACAGGGTTCTTGTGTTCACACAGACAGAGTTTGTGAACGATATGTTGGGAGATTGTCTAGATGATACTTGGACAAGTGCAGTAGATAGGAGGTATTGGAGTATTAGGGCCTTTCCCTTTGATACTTGGAGACTAGGTGTCGTGGATGTCGTATCAGTTGGTGACCAAATAGACTTCTCTATGATGTTTGATCTTAGAGCGTGGATAAAATGGATGGGAATGATCCTCAATAGTGGATTTGATACTTTGATGCATTACATCTTGTAGATGCATAGTCAGCATGATGGTCGATTGACTATGATCAAAGTAGCGCGAAATCAACGTGGTGGTTCATTTATTAGGATATCTTGGGACCCTGGGATTTTGGTAGGAGACATTATAGTAGTTGAAATGGAGGTGAGAGCCCCTTTTTTCTCTCATGAGATTGGTCCCCTAGCAAAGCATTACATTGATGGGTTGATCAAGTTATTGCATCACCGAGTGGCCCTGCTTGCTGGTAGTTTTCATGAGGTCTCTTATGTTAGTGAATTATCATACCACTCCTTGAGAAGAGGATGCTTCACATCTTATAGGGTGGTTTGGGATCCTAGTATCATTTTCATTTTCCTTCTGGATCAACCGATGGAGAGTCGGGTCATGATGGCATTGTTTGAGGATAAACAATCTTTGGGAAGGGAGGACTTGTCATGTCCCCATTTTTAGTTCCTCGGTTTTGTAGTAGAAGGGACTCCCATGCCTTGTCTTTGGAGAAATAGGAAAGAAAAGGGGGCCATTTAATGTCACTTGATTAAGAGATATTATATTATTAAAGTGACATTAGGGAAAGTAAAGTAACTTTAGATTAATAAGTTACTTAATTATTATTAAAATGGATTTTAATCCTAAAGTGAAAATTGGAGGGAAAATAAGGGTTATATTTGATTTAGTAAAAAAGGGGAAAATTCTAGAAGTTAGATTTGATTTGGTCAAAAATGGGAAAGATCTAGAAGGATTGATGTAGTCCAAAGGGGGAAGTTCTAGAAGGTATGGAGGAAGGATCTAGAAGGGATTGAAAAAGTATAAAAGAAGGGTAACCCATCACTTCTCATTATTATGATTTGATATCTTATTGAGTGCTCTTGTATCCAATGTTTTCTTTGGGGTTTTCGGAAAAAACCTTCCACCACTCGTTTGGTTTCGGTGGTGCAATATCCACCCCTGCTAAATAAGAGGGGAATCCATCCAGGATTTCCATTACAGATAGACAAGAGGGAGGAGGATCCATACAGGGTCTTCATTGGAGCTTCACTTGGGAGTTTTTCGTACAGTTGGAGGGATACCAAAGTGTGTAGGAGTTTTATAGAGTTTTCTGGATAGGGTCAAGCTCATACATACATGAATCTCGGGAGGGTTTCAGAGAACCAAGTTGAGGACACCCCCACAGATTAGCTAGCATTGTCCCGTGAGGCCTCGCTAGATGCCTCGCAGTTGTCCTATGAAGACCTCTATAGATAGGGGATGCACAAGTTTGTTTGATCGGGTTTGTGAGGGGTTGAGGACAGGATTGGAAGGCCGCTTGCAGGAGGATATTACTAGATCAGAGCAATGTCAGGTTCAGTGAGTAGTACAATAGATTGGCATCATTCCATGTTGTTCTTGTGATTGTTTTTGTATAATTGATTGTGTACCTTCCTGGAATCCAATAGATTTTTGTTCTGCATCTGTTATTATAGCCATTGATATTATTGTACTGGTTTTGTGAGTTTCCATCCGTAATAAGATGCCATGTTATCTACTCTATTTTCTGTGTAATGGATGTATGCTATATGTTTGACAATATTCATCATTGAGCAAGCTATTTGTAAGAAGTTAACAACACATTCACATAAGGAGAAATAACAAATTTGGGTTAGAAAACAAAAATCACCCTCCTAGCCTCGTTGGGGACATTAGATAAACAATAAAAAAAATCGTTTATTTTGTTTAAGAATTTCTTATCTTGAGTCAATGTTTGTAGTTGCTTGGTTAGCTCCTAGATCTTGTTTTGAGGTGAACTTGTCTTCCTTCTATCGAAGTATGATCTTCAATATGCATCCTTACAAACTAACTTAATTCCTTAATGTATTCTAGTGCTTTCTCCAACATTATCCTTTGTTTGAAAAATCCATAATCCTGCTCATATTTGTCTTGGTATTTGTCTTGGTATTTTTTGGACTCTTCTTGTCATAGTAGAAATCTTAGTATAGGTCCATATACAAGGTTTGAATTTTTTATCCTTTTTCATTGGATTCTTCGAAATCTTGTTTGATTTACTTTATGATTTCGTGAGGGAATTAGGTTCCTCATCCATACGTTCTCTTTTAAATTTTGATGCATGTATAGATTTAGTTTGTACTAATAAGACATCTTTTGGCATTATTCTTTTAGTCTTTCATTGTAATTTTGAGTTTTCTTTACACCCCTTTGGGTTAAGGTTAATTTTTTAAATCCTATTTTTTTAGTGCCACTAGATCTCCTTACTTTGGATTTTGGTCTTTCCCACTTAAACCCTTTATGGATTTTTTGTTAGTGGTATGATCTCTTGACAAAAGGTCCTTGTAAGCTTGTAAAATGCTCCCCCAATGTTGCATATAAAACAATACCAACTTATAAAAACATAAAATAAACAAAATAAACACCCTTTCTAATAAAGTAAGTCGACGAGCGTATCTCTCATACATACCTAACTATTTAAAAAAATGACCATAATATATTGTGATACCACATAAGAGAATCGAACATGAAAAGTACAATCCAACCCAAAAAGGCATCCTCATATATACTCGAAAAAAAATATTATTAACAATCAATATCAATTCATATGTATATTATTAACCACCATCTTCAAATCATATGTATGCAATTAAAAAACACAAAATCTAAATTTGAAAACCTATGTATATTATTAACCACCAGCTTCAAATCATATGTATGCAATTAAAAAACACAAAATCTAAATTTGAAAACCTATGTATATTATTAACCACCAGCTTCAAATCGTATGTATGCAATTAAAAAACACAAAATCTATGTTTGAAAACTTGAATATGAAAGGAAACTTATAAGTCTAAGCCAGGCCACATGAAGGAAACAAGATCAAAGTGGGAAACCTGACATGAATAGTACAATGTAATTTATAAGAACATTTTAATGACCTATAAATATAGGTTATATGACAAAGTGAATAATATTTATAGTAAATTTTTAACATAGATTTTCATGATTCGACCTATCAAATTTTAAATATTTGAAATTTAATTTATATTTTGAATATTTGGATTGATAGCATAGAGAATAGTGAGGTGGTATTCTTAGTAAGAAGGAGATATTAAGGCATAAAATTGATGAATGCTTTAGATAACTCATTTAAAAATAATAATTATAATTATAAAAATTTTAATTAAAAAAAATAATAAGAAAAATAATAAAAAACAAATTGAAATAATAAATAAAGTTTGGTTAATTAAAAAAAATAATAAAAAAATAAAATGAAATAAAATAATAAAAATAAATTACACTTTAATAAATGAAATTGATATATTTAAATGTTTGATAAATCTAAATTTAATATGAATCTATATTGATTTAAAATAAAATAAAACTTTATTACAAAACATATATTTAAATTATACCAAAGCTTATATGGATTATACCAAACCTGAAATTTATGGAAAAAATAATTTCGATAATATGGAGACTTCCCCTAAACACTTCTAAATTTTCTACATGGAATACTACATCATTCTTTAGAATTTTAAAAGTTTATATCTTTAAATAGAAAGAAGCGAATGTCCAAAAAGTAGAATAAAACATTGTAATAAAAAATAAGTGTTGCATGGAAGTGTAGTCATTGCCAAGCTGGAAGGGGAATAAATGCATGGGCCGCAAGTTGCAGTACACGTGGTATTCATGCAGAATTTAGTATTTGTGAATTAGTTTTATATGAAATTTATCAAAAAATATTAATGTTCGGTACATGAACGAAGGTTCCTAGAATCTAAGTTTGATAGTACATGAAATATTTAATGCATAAGCAATGTAACCCAACAATCATGGAGTCGCGGGTTCACTTTTTTCATTTTTTATGGCCACCTTGTGTCGTGAAATACATTTTGCACCCAACACTTCCGTCATATACATTTTGCACCGAACAATTCGGTCATATACATGAGACAATAATTTATAGAAATGCACGGAACAAATATGGAGTCGTGGGTTCACAACGTCCAGCGTGTTGAGAAAAATACATTTTGCACCAAACACTTCCGCCATATACATTTTGCACCCAACAATTTCATCATATACATGAGACTGAGCAATTTATAGAATATTGTAACATTGTATGAAGATTTATAGTAATGTATGTAACGCTATAACATGTTCTATTTAATAAATAGTATACACAACTATTTAAATTGTATTCAATAAAAAAAAATTATAAGTAAGATTGTATAAAAGTCTGTCAAAATGAAGGACTACGGAGAATTTCCATGGTGTCAAGATGTAAATACTGAGCTACCCTGAGGGGAAACCAACTCAGGGTGCACTGAGAGTAATGGCACCCTGCCTCCAGCGAGCTGAAGTTAAATTCATGAGACACGTGGGAAGGAAGTTGAAGTACATGAGTACGTGGGCAGGAAGTTGAAGTACATGAGTACGTGGGCAAAAACTAGAAAAAATAGTGGTAATGTCTCTTACCGGAAAATTGGGCTTCTATTGTTCCGTGGTCTACAAATAGCACCTAGATTTCCACGATATACATATTGACAATCATATTTGCGAAGTACTTGAATTTGAAGCGGCTCATGTCGAATAACCAAATTGAAATAATAAACTCAACAACTTATTTTTCTATCAATAAAATCATTTATAATTAATTCTTGACTTTGCTAGTTTTTTGGATCACTGGTTCTCGGGTTGGGGACCTATTGTTCCGTGGTCTACAAATAGCACCGAGAGTTCCGAGATATACAAATTGACAAACAGTCTTGTGAACTATTTGAATTTTTGGATTGTGGGTTCTCACGTTGGCGGGCTGAAAATCGAGCTTCTGTTGTTTCGTGGCCTACAAAAATCAAATATGTAATTTGATTAAGTAGATATATAGAGCATGCACAGAAGCTTCATTCCGGGTTGTCATGGTTGCGGGCTGAAAATTGGGCTTCAATTGTTCCGCGAGATACAAATTAACAAGTTGTTTTGCGGACTATTTGAATTTATGGATCGCGGGTTCTCGGACTGGCGGGCTGAAATTTGGGCTTCTGTTGTTTTGTGGTCTACAAATAGCACCTAGAGTTCCATGATATACATATTGAAGTATTTGAATTTGAAGGGGCTCGTGTTGAATAACCAAATTGAAATAATAAATTGAATAATTTATTTTTCTATCAATAAAATAATTTATAATTAATTAAAACAAGTTTAGCATTCCCGAATTACTTTTCCTTTTTACATATCCTGGTGGACAAGAAAATAAAAAAAAATAGTATTGACATCTGTTACATAGGTTGGTGAACGTAAGTATGAAAAAAATAGCGTTCCCGAATTAGTTTTCTTTAAAAGAGGGGGTTCTTGACTTAGCTAGTTTTTGGATGGCGGGTTCTCGGGCTAGGGATCTGAAAAGCGGGCTTTTGTTGTTCCTTGTCCTACAAATAACACCTAGAGTTCCGCGATATACATATTGACAATCGGACTTGCAGAGTATTTGAATTTGAAGGGGCTCGTGTCAAATAACCAAATTGAAACAATAAACTCAATAATTTATTTTTCTATCAACAAAATTATTTATAATTAATTAAAACAAGTTTAGCATTCCCTAAATAGTTTTCCTTTTTACATATGTTGGTGGACAAAAAAGGAAAAAAAAATAGTACTGACGTCTGTTACATAGGCTGGTGAACATAACTATGAAAAAAAATAGCGTTCCCAAATTAGTTTTCTTTAAAAGAGTGGGTTCTTGACTTAGCCAGTTTTTGGATCACGAGTTCTCGGGTCAGGGTTCTGAAAAGCGGGCTTTTGTTGTTCTGTGTCCTACAAATAACACCGCCAGTTCCGTGATATACAAATTGACAATCGAACTTGTTGACTATTTGAATTTTAAGGGGCTCGTGTTAAAAAAATTTAGCATTCGCGAATTAGTTTTCTTTACATAGGTTTTACATACGCTGGTGGAAAGAAGGACAAAAAGTATAGTACCAATGTCTGTTACACAGGGCGGCTGACAAAATGAGCGAATAAATATCATTCCCGAATTAGTTTTCTTTAAAACAGGGACTCATCCACACAAGAAATTGAAATTTATGAAATTATAGGTTCTTGGAGACCATAAACTATACATAGAAAATACGTAACTATGTATACATACTCTCTATAAAAGTCTAGCAACACATAAAAGAAGAGAAAAAAATAGCATTCCCGAATTAGAGCATGGACGGAACCCTCATTCCATACTTAGCTAGTTTTTGGATTGCAGATTCTCGAGTTGGGGACCTGAAAATCAGGGTTCTGTTGTTCTGTGATATACAAATTGACAATGGGACCTGCGGACTATTTGAATTTTAAGGGGCTCCTGTCCCAAAAATTTAGCATTTGTGAATTAGTTTTCTTTACATAGGTTTTGCATACAGTGGTGGACAAAAGCACAAAAAATATAGTGTCAATCTCTGTTACATAGGGCGGTGGACAAAAGAACCAAATAAATAGCATTCCCGAATTAGTTTTCTTTAAAACAGGGGCTTGTGGATACAAGAAATTGAAATGTATCAAATTTTAGGTTTGTGGAGACCATAAATTATAGATAGAAAATATGCAAATTTTTAAAGTAGATATTTACTTTTATACATATGAAATATGTACTTTTATAAATTATGGGGATGAGATTTTATACAGCATGCACGGAGTCCTAATTCCATATTTGCACGGAGCCCTGATTCGATATCGAGGCAGTTTTTGGATCATGGGTTGTGGAGCTGGCGGACTGAAAATTGGGCGTTTGTTGTTCCATGGCCTACAAAGAGCACCCACAGTTCCGTGATATAGAAATTGACAAACGAACTTGCAGAGTATTTTAATTTTAAGGGCCTTTGTGGAAAAAGTATGAAGAACAGGTGGTCAAGATGCAAGAAATGACATACTCTCTACACGTTTGAGTACAAAAAAAGTAGTGAACAAAATTTTATGACATTTATATAAAAAATAATGAAATGTGTTACACATTCTTGGAAATTTAAAGAAACAAACACACACACACACACACACACACACACATATATCTGAAATATGATATTATTTCAAAGTTGATTCAGTGATTTATTTTATACTTTATTTTGAAAATGACAAGGGCAGAGAAAATATGCATAGGAAAAAAAGAGAATTGAGATAAAATAAACAGAATGACTTCACATTTAGAATAGCTGAAGATAAAAATCTAGGAACACATAAATATATAAGGAGACAAAATAATAGTTTTATTTGGAATATATGAAGAAAATAATAGTTTGTTACATATCCCTGGAAATGCAAATGTGTTTGCCATATATACTGGGATTGGGGCTCCCGCAGATCATAACAGAAATATGTACAAGAAATAAGACTGTGGAAAGACGTTGGACACGGTAGATTGTAATACCTGAAAAATAGAAATGGGAAGATCATTTTTTGGCTATAGATTTCTACTCGAAAAAGTTGGAATAACTGGATTGATAAAGAAAGAACTATGCATTTCCCTGTCGGATTTGGTCGGTGATCCACTTCAAGTTCTCTTCAATATAGCTTCTCAAGGGGGCGACGTTGATGTCATTGTGGATTTTAATGCTGAAAACTCCATTTTCTAATTCACTTAGATCAATTGAAAGTTTACACAGAGTTTCATCAATGTCTTCATTCTATACCGAATACCAGACTAGCCAGTTGTCCACCTCTTCTTCATGATATTCAAGAATCCTGTAAAAAAATTCTAAAAACAAGGGAGACCACACCTGGATATTCACCCTGAATAAAATAGACAACCATTGCAAACAGAATCTGCAACCCTCCATATTCCCTTTTTCATATGGAAGCGCCATGCTCACAAGGTATTCCTACCAACTTCCAATTGTCGGCATATTTTCTACGAGATATGGGCAAAGGTGCTGATGCAAACACCTAAAAGCCTGTTTTTTTTTTTTTAAGTAAAAAAGGTGGTGTTACCTGCTATATTAAGTTGACAAAAATACAGAAAGATATATCTTTACTGTTGCCGCCAAATGTGCTGCCATTTTACCAGAAACCAACACAGTTTGGGGCACTTGTAGCATGTCTAGGAAGATAAGACAAAATACTGTTTCGCCATCTATCCTGCCTGAAGGAAACCAGGATAGATGGCAGTATATCGTCTTAACTCTGAACAACAAGATTAAAAACCAGACTAAAAAAGACAAGCTCAAATACCCGATGACTTGTCGCCATCGCCCTCCTGACACACAGATTTGTCTTGAATGACAAACGGTTGTGCACACGTTGGGAATTTTCGTTTTGTTGGAGCGTTGGAGTAAGCGTCCAAGAGCAGGTCCAAGCGTTGTCCCATGAGGAAGGCTTTGTGCTCCTGGTCTGCCATTTGGCCTCAAAGTTCAAACACTAGATCCATGTATGCTGCGCGAAAGAGTGGAGCATGCATTTCATTTGTTGCTGCCTCACCTGAGGTTCCTTTCTCCACTTCGGCTCCGATCTCGTTCTTTTCCATGGCGACAATGTCTGTGTGGTGCACCATTACTGCAAAGGTCCTTTTCAATACCTCGTCCTCGTATGGCACCTCCTCGACATAGCAAGTTGGGAAGTCTTCACAGAGCCTCCCCTTTTTCGTGTCTGTTGCTTGAGGCTTTAGGGTCTTCGTGATGTTATCTTCTTCGGTTGGGGGAGCTTCTTCGAGCCTATCCCTCAAGTTGCTTCTAGCTTGTGTTTCAGGCTCATTTGCATGAATTTCTACTCGCTTGGTGTCTGCGGGCTGCCAATTGTCCAAAGTCGGTGGGGTCTGAGCTCTATTCTCCATTGCAGACTGAATTTTGGTGGCATGGAGTGCAAGATGGGCGACTCTCGCTCTTTTCCAAAGGATAGAATTTTCCAGTGAGAGTGCTCGATCCATGTTCTTCCTTCTCTGTCGTTGAGTAGCATGAGTGTGCCAAGACGAACCGCGGTGAGTCTTTCCTCGCTCCCTTGGCATTGTGGAGGAGGAGCGAATAGAATATGCCCTTGGATTCGACGGGATACAGATACAGGCACACCAGAGCTTGCAGTCGGCAGGGAGGTTCAGTGCAAGAATGAACCAGCTGTGTCCGAGCCTCCTTGCTATCATATTTTCATGGAACAGCTACACCTAGCTCCTCTTTAACTCAGACATATTTAATGTTTGCAATGTCGGCACCTTTGCACGAGGGAGAAGTCTCTCATCCATAGGTTTGTTGTAATGGCCTGCTCCCAACGTTAATACTGAAGAGATGGGGAGCGGCTTGCAGTGTTTAAGCCATGGTTCAGTGCTAAGCCGAGTGGCCATGTAGGTCTACGTGTCACCCCATCCAGGACCCAGGCATATCTGCTAGCAAGGTCTCTGCATCTCCTCGAGAGATCTGTATCATCAGAGAGATTGGCTTGCCAATGTATGAGTTCTGACTTGGTCTCAACTCCCACATTTGCCAGGTAATCCGCTACTTTGTTTGCTTCTCCTTTCATATGAGAGGGGATTATGGTGAGGTTGGGGTGGATGATAGCTCCAAAATCTTCCAGAAGTCCTGAGAGCCTCTAGCTAGGAGAGATTTGTCGCAGATGTTCCTTGTGTAGGATTTTGGTAATGAGTTGGATGATAATCTAAGAGTCTCCCTCTACTATGACTTGTTAGTGCTAATTGTAGGTAGCAATCTGGAGACCCCGAATAAGTCTTATGAGCTCCACAACATTGTTTGTATTCTCACCCAGGAAACTGGCCATCAAATGTATAATATCACCAGCGTGGTTCCGAAGGATTGAGTTGAATCCTTCCGGTCCTGGGTTTCCCCTAGAGGCCCCATCGAAGTTTATCTTGATGAAGCCTAATGGAGGGGGGGTCCAAATTGTGGGGCTATTGGAACGACTGCATTTTGCCTTCACTGGAGGGCAGACGTGAATTTGCATATTCCATCTTTTAAGAATGATTTTCTCCTCGGGAATGCATTGAAATTCTTCATGGTTCCAAGGTTTGTTATTAACCGTTTCTCGAATTAACTTCTCAACCCACTCCCACGTAATAGCAGGAAGGGAAGTTTTCGAATGGAAGATTTGTTTGTTCCTTTCTTTCCATATTGCCCATAAGGTGAACCCCAGGAGCAACTACCATATGCATTCGAGAATTGGGTTATGGAAGGAGATCGTATCCCAGTTCGCAATCGTATCCTTAATGCTACCTCTGTTTCAATTGGAGCGTTTCATGGCTTGGGCCCCCCAGTCCCAGATATGTTGACTGTAATGGAAATTGTTGAAGAGATGTTCCATGGTTTCCTCTTTTTGGTGACATAGGGTACACCTAGAGGGGCCTATAAAGCCTCTTTTTATAAGATTATCCCACGTGAGGATGCGATTTTGAGCTGTGAGCCAAAGGAAAATGGAGACTTTGGGCCATAGGATGTTTTTCTAGATTTTGCTCCAGATTATTTCCGGGGTTTGATTTTGGTAGTTTCCCTGCAGGCAATAGGCTTCATTAACTGAGAAAATACCTGTAGTAGAGTGTCCCCATCTAAGGATGTTCGGTCCCTCTTTGATTGGTATTTTCTGATGAGCTGCGCATTCTTGCCAAGTTTGGAGATCTGTGTCGTCCATGAGCTGTAATTTTGTTCTCTCTGTTTTCCATTGTCTCCAGGGTTGGTTCCTGTGGGTTGGGTTCCAGAGATCTCTAAATTTCTTGAAGATATTCGGATGGAGCTTCTGTTTGAGAGGATTGAGATCTTCCAAGTCACTGAGGGGGGGTAGCTGCTGCCATGAGTCCTGCCAAAAGAGTGCACTTTCTCCATTTCTTATCTCCCAGAAGGCATGCTTCTGAATGAGAGGGCGATTTTGCCAGGCCGTATTCCAGATGTTGGATCCTTGGATATGGTCGTTGAATCTGATTAGTTGGTTGGTATGTGTATTCGGGGCATACTTTTGTTTCCAAATTTGCGCCCAGAGTTCTGTCGGATGTTGTAACCATATCCACCACATTTTGGCCCCCGTGATTTGATTGAGCTTTCCTGGATCTCGAAGACCCAACCCTCCAAACTTTTTGGGTTTGCAAAGTTTATCCCAACCGACCAGCACCCATTTTTATTAGCTTGGTGGCCATGCCACAGGAAATTTTTTTGGAGGGTCCTGATTGCTCGAATTACCGAGATAGGTGCTGCCAGAGCAGTGAAAAGGTAGGTGAGTAGTGCTTGCAGGATTGACTTGAGGAGCACCAGTCTGGCAGCAATATTAAGAGGTCTAAAGGTCCAGTTATTCAACCTGTGGGAGATAGACAGGAGTAGGTTATCCCATGAAATGGAACGTGTTGACTCCCCTGTGAGGGTTTTGCCTAGGTAAATGGAAGGAAGGGAGCTTTTAGAAATGCCTAGAAGTCTAGAAAGATGGTTCTATATTGAGACTGTCATATTGAAAAAGTAAATCTTGGATTTGTCCAGGTTTAATAGCATGCGTAAGGCTTCCATGAAGTAAGAGAGAATGGAGTTTAGCTTGATGGCTTCTCATGCAGTAGGGGTGTTCATTAGTAGAGTGTCATCGAAAAACTGGCTGTGCGAAGGTGTTGGATGGATGTTATGAAGGGGCAGTCCTTTGAGGGATCCTTCCAGAATCGCCGCTTTGATATAGCACCCTAGCCCTTCTACCATGAGCACAGAGAGGAAGGGAGAGAGAGGGTCACCCTGTCTGATTCCCCTAGTGGGCATGAAGGGATGGGAGGGTATTCCATTGACTAGGATGGAGAAAAAGGCCGAGGAGGTAAGATTGAGAACCCAATTGACCCAGAGTTTATCAAAACCAAAGGATTCCAGGACGGAGCGCAAGTATTGCTAGCTTACTCTATCAAAATCTTTTGAGAGATCGAGTTTAATAAGCATACCTGGTACCTTGGTCATTTTCAAAGAGTGGATCACCTCATTAGCCAAAATAACACTATCCATGATTTGCCCCCCTTCCACATATCCATCTTGCTCTTTGGAGATAATAAAAGGTAGGAGTGGTTTAAGGCGAGTGGCAATGACCTTTGTGATTATTTTGTAAATGACATTGCAAAGAGATATTGGTCTGAGCTACCTGGGGTGAGTAACACGCTCCTCCTTGGGGATGAGAGTGAGAAAAGTGGCATTAAGTGCAGAGAGTACTTGGCCAGACGTTCTGGATTCTTCTACCGCCAACCAGACCTCTTCCTTAATCAAATCCCAACAGTGATGGAAGAAGTCCGTGGTGAAGCCATCCGGGCCTGGTGCTTTTCCCGGGGGCATTTCCTTTACTGCTAGTTCCACTTCAACTTTAGTGATGGTCCTTAGGAGTGCTTTTGTTCTGCTCAGGGGTGACCAACGAGGGTATGTGATTCATTATTTTTTGGATTGCTTCTTCCCTGTTCTCCTTGGTCTCCGCAAGAAGGTCCTTGTAGTAGGAGTTGAGTTCCTCTGCTATTTGGTCATGATCTCTTATAGGAATGCCTTGAGCGTCTTCCAGTTGAGTGATGCGGTTGATGTATCTGCGGTGTACCATTTCTCTGTGGAAGAATTTTGTGTTTCACTCACCCTCTTTGAGCCATTGAACCCTGGATTTTTGTTGCCAGAGGATTTCTTCTTGCTCTCTCCGTTCCTCCATTTCCTCTTGGAGTTGCGCTTCTTCCTTCACTAGATCTGGAGTTTTGTTTCCTGAGATGAAGTTTCTTTGCAGGTCTTCGAGCCTACGTTCAATTTCCTTCTTCCATTGGAAGATGTTTCCAAAAGTGGATTTGTTCCAGCTCTTCAGTTGTTGCTTGAAATTCTTGAGGCACTGCTGGAGTTTGTACATGTGAGTGCCATGCTCCACTTTAGCCTGGATCCACCAGGTATGTGCCAGCTAGTGGAAGTCTGGGTGGGAGAGCCAGAACTTTTCAAAGCGGAAGGGTTTGGGTCTGGGAATAATGTCAGGATCCAAACAGAAGACAATAAGTCAGTGATACGACCCTGATTTTGGCATTATATTTGCTTCCATTGATGGGTCGCCCTCAAGAAGGGTTTCAACTACCAGGAATCTGTCTAATCTGCAAGCAATGTGCTGGTGTCCAGTTCTTCGATTGGACCAAGTGAAGATTCCATTTCTGGTTTCCATATCTACCATATTTAACTAATCTATTAAAGTTTTGAACTTACCGCTATCCTGCTCCAGCCTTTTGGTTCTGCCATTTTTCTCTTCCAGCGTTAGGATCATATTGAAGTCCCCGCCCATGATCTAGTTGGGCATATGCAGAAGGGTTTTGACATGCTATAGGTTTTGTATGAAGCTTTCCTTTTCTTGTGCGGTCTGCGGTCCATAGACATTTGTGATGGCTCCTTCCTTGGTAGATCATGTTACCGTGAAATAAGCCGTGAGAGTACCTGTCGTGGAGAAGGCTTGTTGCAGAGTGACTGTGTGTGGGTTCCAGAGAATGGCTAATCCTCCGGAAGCTCCCACTGAATCTTGATGAAATAATTCGCAGCCTCTCCAGCTTCGTCGGAATATATTTTCAGCTTCCTGTCCTGCACATTTAGTTTCTTGCAGGACTAGGACATCTAGGTTTTCAGTGTTAATGCAATCTCGGAGGATCCTCTGCTTGGATCTACCATTAAGCCCTCTGATATTCCAAGTAATTGTCTTCATCATGAGGAAGGCGGGGTGGGGTGGAGGTATCCCTCCGATAACTTATGTATTTGGCCTGAGTTTATCATCATGTTTCCTGCTTCTTTGATAAGCTGTTGGGCTGTTTTGCGTCCCCTTCTTTTGTTTTCCTTGGTTGCTCTCTTGGGTTCTGTTCCTGGTTTAGCTGTTATGCCCAGTCTAGCCGTAGATCCTGCTGTGGAATTTGTGAACACTTTATGGACTTTGCGGAGTTGGTCCATAGAGATGTGTTGTAGGTATTTTTGGTTAACTCCAACTTTTCTAGATCTATGTCTTCCAGATCAGTTTCATCCATTTGCATGGTGGTGTCTCCGTCTGTACCTATTTGAGCTGCTTGGGTTGTTTCTTTGGCTTGAGTCAGGTTGGGTTCCTCATGGATTTTACCCTTCTCCTGTATTTTTTCTTGGTGAGGGTTTTGTATTTCCTCCTCTTCTGGCAGTTGGTTCAAAACTTCATAGGAGTTTTTGGTTGGGATCTTTGGAGTCGTACTCTGGGTCTGTTTTCTTGGTGGATTTTTCCGCCTACCTGTGACATTGGTGAAGCCATCCTTTTTCTTACTGTCGTTAGTCTTGGTGCTTGGAGCGTTCAGAGGGTAGTCTCTAAAGAGGTGGTCGTGCTCGTAGCACTTCCTGCAGCGAAAGGGGATGTGTTCGTAATCAATTGTTTGGTTCTAGTCGTCGTCCTGATATTCTAGGGTGATTGATCCTGGCAAAGCCTTTGAGATGTCCATATAGATACAAATGCAGACATATGAGGTATACTTCCTCATATTTGTAGCCTCCGATGCCTTTACATATCACCCCACTGTGTTCCCAATGCCCATGAGTATTTCTTCTAGCCAGAATTCCTGGGGCAGTGAGTACAAATGAATCCATATTGGCGCTCTTGTGAAGTCCTCCTTCTCTGGGTTGAATCAATCTGTCCAAAATCGCAGAAACAATCCCGCCAAGTTATAGAAGTACGGTCCATTATCAAAGATTCTATCCTTGTCTTCAAGGTTGTACAGGATTATTGTGAAGAAACCCTTGGAGCTGAGCTGAACTTCATAGTCTCCTTTGGGGTTCCACCAGTCCTTGATCCATCGTGTGAGATCGCGTTCAGTTGGCCATAGGCCTAAAAAATTGCCGATTAGAGCATGATCCATCATAAACTGAGTGTGCTCCCTTACCTGTGTTGATTTGATGTGATAATGAGGGGGTTTGTCCATTTGGGGTATACACTTGCCTGGTTCCCATCCTCTAGAAGCTTTTGGATGAGATGTGCTGGGTTCTACGTCCATCTCTTTCCTGAGCCCCTGTTCCTGAATGAAAAGTTGATCTCATAGGTGCGACAACGACTCAAATGCATGTCATTTGGCATGGGTTCCATTTCTCTCATTGGCAGTGATATCGTTGTACGAGGGGGGTTTCCCCCCTCTTTCGGACTCATCCTGGATGCGTAGTGATATCGTGAAGACGTTACCTACAGAGCTTAGTTTGTTGTCACTGAACGCTAGTGTCAGAGCATGCAACAATGTCTGTGTTGTTACAGAGCTCTAGGGTTTCACCTTCCACTCCTCAAGCATCACCTAAAAACCTGTTGGTTGTCGCCTATAATTGCATTGCAAAAGGACTGTATAGTGTAAAGTCGCAACGACTGAACATCGAACTCCGCTTCCACCAAACAACAAATTGCATTGAAAAGACTATCTCCACAACTAGAAACAACGTTTGTTGCCAACTGTAAACCATGACAATCTATGCCATGCAAAATTCGTTTCCATTGCGATTGAAGGTATTTGCAAATAATGGATAAGTAGATACAAGAACTTTCTATATTGCATATGGACATTTTTCTGTACATCAGTGATTCATAATAGCCACTGAGGGCATTGGCATCATGGAACAAGATGCAATATGGATTGTCAGATGCAGTTTTGTTGAATAGTAGATATATTGTTTTTCTTGTCAATGACCAAATGCCAACTGATATATTCAGCCAGTTAGACAGCCACCGTATACAAAATGTATCTCCCCAAAGTCCCATCTCATGCGCAAGCAGAACTAGAGATGCAGATAACCGCATCCTTGAAAAATACGTAGTGACATAATGTATTCCATGGAACTGCCGAAGAAAATCAGATTCCAGTTCGTATTCATAGGACCGCAAAGCCTCAACATCGCCATTTTTAAAACAGGTCAAGAAATAATATATCAATCCATTGCATAGTTCGGTCGACGAATAGCGAAAATGCAATAGAACCTGGAATGTATCGAAAAGACAATCCCCAACAATATACGAGAATGCATCCAATCTAAAAATCTCATTGCTATGCAAAACCACGTCAATGTTGTCATGTATAATGGATTGTGTATCTATTTCATACGACTCAACATCTATCACTTCTTTCATCTCTTCAACTGTCATTTTCAAGATGTTTGCTACATACATTCAGTTTCTATGAAAACAGAGAAAAGCACGGGAAAAAAAATAGCTAGCAAAATAAAAAAAGAAAGCAAAATAGGGTACCAATCCCTGTATGTATCTTTCAACCTTCTTCTTCTCAACTCGAATCCCGCCTAGTCCTCATAGCAGATGAGAAGAAAACAGAGAAATAAATAAAACAATAACTTTACTGAGCAGAAAGAGAACAGGTAAACACAGTTTTCCGACCCACAGAATAAAAACATCCCCTGCAACTACACCTCGCCCGATGGTTCCCTCTTCTGATGGCTCCCAACTACTTTTCGTAAAGCCCTCTGCATTGCAAGATGTATGGTTTCTAGGAACAAAAACTAAGAGCACAGACAAAGATGGTCTGCAACAGAATTTGGAGGCAGGGACTCCCACCATTGAAAAATAACAAGAACATGGAAACTTACCCATCAAGAAAGGACAACAAGAGCTCAGCCCCAAAAAACTGCAAACTGCAACAACAGGTCCAACAGCTTGCAAAGTTGAAGAACAACAAACCAGTGAATAACCACGAAGAGCTCAAACTGCAAGTGCAGGACCTTAACTTTGCAAAGTTGAATCAAACAAGAACTAGAATCATGGAACGAAGCAATGAACAATGATCGAGCACTTGAGCAGCGATGCCGACCATGAACGAAACTGTATTGCAACACATCTGTACAATAATCATTTAAGACTGCCAGAGTTGTTAGGTAAACAGTTATGACTGCCAGGACCATCAAAGGGCGTAGGCATGTGCAAGCATTTAAGAAAATATGCAGCGTGGCAGGCCTGTTCTCTCGAAGCACGCAACAATAAAGCAAAAATCACACATAGTAATATGGTAGAGAATGTATTCTACCCAGCAGAAAATGCTAAGGAAAACATTTGAACTAATGCTAGCATTAATCCACCTTCGACCAATGCATAATAAAATATATGATTCAAAAAGACCATATACTACCAAATACTTTGGATATGCCAAGATATTTAACATTGGGAATAGCGAAGGCGGCAATAAGACCTCAAATCCGTTGTCCAGTTAATTTAAATCTTGACAAACATGATACTTTTTATTATATAAAAATCGATGTTTTCACTTCCCTTGTTCCAACAATAGACAATATAAAAATATTTTTGGTTAATGAACAATCTAATACCAGATCAACGATTTATCGATTGCTATAGTCCCTATATGCCTACTCCAGGGACTAATAGTATTTTACTTTTATTTTCTTCATTTTAAATCAGAGTAAAACACTTGTCGTCAAAAATAAGTATTTCATTTTTATTTTCATTCATTTTAAATTCATTTATAAATATGATTATTAGTACTTGACGATCTTACCAACGGTATCTCCGACTCTCAGTTTGACTGAGAAAGCTTTTTTTTCGCGGGAAGAGAAATCTCAAGCTTTTGTGGCCGCCTCTAATAAAATTGAAAGAGCTGGCTACTCCAATCACAGATAAATGGCTGATTGATTCGCTGCCAGGATCCAACAAAAAAATATTTCCACGAAATGATTTATCCGTTGCGGGAGATTCTTTGTATTTCAAATTTCACGGTGGCAGCTTTTGAGCTGTAATTGATGGAGGCGCATGCGAAGGAAACAATACTTGGGAGTGCACTTTAATTTTGCGAGGTCTGTCCATAACTTTAGCTGAATTCTCCCACTTTAACTTTGAGAGTTCGGTTGATATCTTCAGTTGAATTCACATCAGAGT